>OVBX01004018.1:0-15474 GCA_900406325.1 Erucastrum elatum | reverse complement strand
AATCATACAGTTTCTCATGGGGCTCAATGATAATTTTGCCAACATCCGTGGTCAGATTCTCAACATGAAGCCTCGGCCAAGTCTCACAGAGATCTATAACATGCTGGATCAAGATGAGAGTCAAAGGATTGTCAGCTCTACTTCTGGATTGAACAGTCATCCTGCTGCTTTCCAAGTGCAAGACACACACACTTCAGAGAATACTCAAGTCTTACTATGTCATGGTGGTTATCATAAAGTGAAGTGTTCTTACTGCTCTCGCCTTGGACACACTATTGATAAGTGTTACAAAAAGCACGGATATCCTCCTGGAATGTTCAAAGGGAAGAAGTCTAATGATGTTGCTTCTACAAACTTGGCTCTCACTCAAGATTCTACTCAACGTGAAGATACCTCTGGTGAGCAGTTCTCAAAAGATCAACTTCAGTCGATGATCTCGTATCTGAGTTCTCAACTCCAATCTCCAAGTGTCACGTCTACTGAGACTAACATTGCTTCGACTTCAGCTTCTACTCCTGTCATCTCACAGATCACAGGAAGCCTTTCGGATAATTTCATCTCCTTATACAATCATTGCTATCATGACATGCTCATTTCGCCTACGCATAAAGAAACAGATGTGTCTCTTAGAGCTTGGATCATAGACTCAGGAGCCACTCATCACGTTAGTCATGATAGAAACCTGTTTACCGATTATAAACCCTTAGATAAAACCTATGTTACTCTTCCCAATGGTTATACGGTTAGTATAGTGGGCATAGGTTGTATTCGTTTGACCAATTCCATCACTCTGTTTAATGTTCTTTATATTCCTGAATTTAAATTCAATCTCTTGAGTGTTAGTGTTCTTACGAAAACATTGAAATCTGAAATCACTTTCACTGCTGATGATTGTTTTATTCAGGATCTTACTCAGGCATTGATGATTGGTCATGGTAGTCAAGTTGGCAACTTATATTTCTTGGATGTCAATAATCGTAGAAATGATTCTTTACAAGGTATGTCATATGTTTCTGCTGTTGTTGATTCCGTTACTTGGCATAAAAGATTAGGTCATCCTTCTATGTCTAAAATTGAAACGTTGTCTAAAATTCTCAATATTGCAAATTCAATGCTTAATAAAAATCATTCTGATGTTTGTCATGTTTGTCACTTATCAAAACAAAAACACATCCCTTTTAAACCGAGACATAACATGAGTAAAAATGCTTTTGATCTTCTGCATATTGACACTTGGGGTCCATTTGCTGAACCTACAGTAGATGGTTCCAAATATTTCTTGACCATTGTTAATGATTTTAGTAGAGCAACTTGGATTTTTCTTATGCGTGCTAAATCTGATGTTCTCAATATATTCCCTGATTTTGTTAAGATGGTAGAGAATTAATACAAGGTCAATGTTAAAGTTGTTAGATCTGATAATGCCAATGAGCTTCGTTTCACTGAATTTTATGCTGCTAGAGGAATTGTTTCTTATCATTCTTGCCCTGAAACTCCTGAACAAAATTCTGTGGTAGAAAGGAAGCATCAGCATATTCTTAACGTTGCTAGAGCATTACTGTTTCAATCTCATGTGCCTTTACAATTTTGAGGGGGAGTGTGTTTTAACTGCAGTATTCTTGATCAATAGATTACCCTCTCCTGTCTTAGACAATAAATCCCCTTTTGAAAAGCTTACTAGCAAACAACCAGAGTACGAGTCTTTAAAAACATTTGGTTTTCTCTGTTATGTTAGTACCTCTACCAAAAATAGGCATAAATTTGATCCTAGAGCCAGAGCTTGTGTCTTTCTAGGATACCCATCAGGTTACAAAGGTTATAAGAGCATCATTATCCCCGTCCCTTAGTTGAAGTCCCTTAAGTGTAAAGTCCCTTAACTTTAACTAAAAACGCTAAGGGACGTTCCTTAAATAAGGATTTATGGAACGTCCCTTAGCGTTTTTAGTTAAAAGTTAAGGGATTTTACGCTAAGGGACGCTACTTAAGGGACAGGGATAATGATGCTCTAAGCTACTAGATATAGAGACACATTCTGTTTCAATATCAAGACATGTGCTTTTCCATGAGGATATATTTCCTTTTGCTTCATCATCTTTAAATGATGATGTCAAATCCTTCTTTCCTCATGTTCATTCACCTGCTGTGCCTGATGTTGAGTCTTCTAAACCAACATCATCTGATACACATCCTCATCATGATGTGTCATCTTCCAAGGTTCAACTTCCCTCTGGAAGTCGACCTATTCAAGAAAAGAAACAACCCGCAAATTTGCAGGATTTCCATTGTTATAAAGTTGATACACCTTCTTCTTCTTCTACACCTTATCCAATGGCCAATTTCGTTTCTTATACATCTCTTTCTCCATCCTTTCATGCTTTTATAAATTCTATCACCAAATCAAAAGATCCACAAAAGTTTTCAGAAGCAATGTTAGATCAAGTTTGGCGTGATGCTATGAAGGAGGAGATAAGTTCTCAGGAACGAACAAAGACTTGGAGTGTTTGTACTCTGCCCCCGGATAAGAAGCCTATTGGTTGTAAGTGGCTTTACAAAACCAAGTATCATGCGGATGGTACTGAAGAGAGGAAGAAAGGTCGTTTAGTTGGTAAGGGTTACACCCAAGAGGAAGGTGTTGATTACCAAGAGACTTTCTCACCGGTTGCTAAGCTAAGCACGGTGCGAGTTTTGATTGATGCTGCTGCTAAGATGAAGTGGTCACTCACTCAGTTAGATGTTTCTAACGCTTTCTTGAATGGAGATCTAGATGAAGAGATCTACATGAAGTTGCCACAGGGTTATGAAGAGTTGATGGGTGTCTCAGTTCCTAAGAATGCAGTTTGCCGACTTCATAAATCACTATATGGTCTCAAACAAGCTTCTAGGCAATGGTACTTGAAGTTATCATCTACGATATTGAAGATGGGTTTCATGAAATCGCGGGATGATCACACCTTGTTTGTGCGCAACATTAATGGAAAGTTCTTGGCAGTGCTGATATATGTGGATGACATATTAGTTGCGAGCAACAATGATGAAGAAGTTAAGAAGTTTGTTGGTGAGTTGGAATCACATTTCAAACTTCGCAATCTGGGTGCCGCGAAATACTTTCTTGGCTTGGAGATAGCAAGGTCTGCAAAAGGTATTTCAGTGTGCCAGAGGAAGTATACACTAGAGTTACTAGATGACACAGGTTTCCTTGGCAGTAAACCGTCGTCTATACCTCTTGATCCCACGGTGCGTTTGTCTCTAGAAACAATCATTCCTAAAGATGGCTCTAAGATTGTTCATGAGATGGGTTCTTTACTTCCTGATCCGAAAGTATATCGTCGAATGATGGGTCGACTGATGTACTTAGCCATTACGAGACCAGACATCTCGTATACTCTCATCAAACTCTGTCAGTACTCGTCTGCTCCTCGTGATGCTCATCTCCGTGCAGCTCACAAACTTCTTCGTTACTTGAAAGGAACTGCTGGACAAGGCATTTTTTATGCAGCTGATGGTAATTTTGATTTGCGAGGATTCGCTGATGCTGATTGGGGCTCATGTCCTGATTCACGCAGGTCAATCACAGGTTATGCTATGTTTCTTGGAGATTCCTTGGTTACATGGCGCTCTAAGAAGCAGAGAACTGTTTCTCGAAGCACAGCGGAAGCAGAGTTTCGTGCACTAGCTGACGCATCTTGTGAGATTGAGTGGCTTTTACGTATCATGAAGGACCTTCAGATTCCTATGACTCTGCCTACTCATCTCTATGGTGACAACACAGCTTCTCTTTATATTGCTAACAACTCGGTATATCATGAGCGTACCAAACATGTTGATCATGATTGCTACACCATTCGGGAACGCATTGATAATGGCATGATCAAGACCATGCACGTCCGCACGCACAACCAGATAGCAGATGTGCTCACCAAGGCTTTGTATCCTACTCCATTTCGGGATCTTACTTCCAAGATGGGTGTTTTGGATATATACTCACCTCCATCTTGAGGGGGGGTATTAGCTGGTTATTTACGGTTATTTGTAAATGTAAATTAAGCTGGTTTAGTCCGGTTTAGATGTTGATATATATAGTGATGTAAATAACACTTTACGGTTACAGAGAATGAAATGAAGATCATTTTTACACTTTCTCGATCATGATCTTTACTCTCTATTAGAAGCCGAAACAATCAAGGAGGGTATGGAAGCAGATCTGACAAGTTTTCATGGCTTTCATAGTTCGAACCCGAGGCCTCTCATTTAAGAAGACGATTTTAGCACGGTTGATTACGTAAGTCTGAACAGAGGAGATATCAAGGTGCTTCTGAATCTCATTCACTTTCACAACATTATGGTACGAAGATCGTCTAATCTGCAACACACAGGAAACACATTGCCTATGAAATTACTGAGAGAGAAAAAAAAATAAAAGAAAAGAAAGATAGTGAAATGAAACCTGGCGGATACAATGGTCTTTGTGGTGAATGGAACTGTAACATCCCGGAAATGTGATACATGGAAAGGCTTAAGAGAATTGATTTGGCTACCTATATCACTAAAGTTGACTTACATTTTCCGGAGCACATCCTGAAAGAACTCCAGAGTTAAGCGTGCTTGAGCTGGAGTAGTGGAAGGATGTGTGACCTATCGGGAAGTGATTTGTGATAGCGTGCGAGTGAGGCCAAAACACGGGAAAAGGTCGGGTGGTGATTGCAGGGTCAGTAAACAATGATTTCGAGCCTTGGAAAATTAACGGACCGACCGTCGGATAGGGGTGGGGCCCACGAGCCCGATAGAGGGATGGGTGAATCACCGGTAGGGGCGGTCGGGGCATTATAAGTGGTATCAGAGCTGGTTAGCCACCTCAGTTCTGACCTGAGGGGCATCTTGAGACCTGTTGTGGAGCGCAACGAGGACGTTGCGTTCTTTGAGAGGGGGTGAATTGTAACATCCCGGAAATGTGATACATGGAAAGGCTTAAGAGAATTGATTTGGCTACCTATATCACTAAAGTTGACATACCTTTTCCGGAGCACATCCTGAAAGAACTCCAGAGTTAAGCGTGCTTGAGCTGGAGTAGTGGAAGGATGTGTGACCTATCGGGAAGTGATTTGTGATAGCGTGCGAGTGAGGCCAAAACACGGGAAAAGGTCGGGTGGTGATTGCAGGGTCAGTAAACAATGATTTCGAGCCTTGGAAAATTAACGGACCGACCCTCGGACAGGGATGGGGCCCACGAGCCCGATAGAGGGATGGGTGACTCACCGGTAGTGGCGGTCGGGGCGTTATAGGAACAGTAAGAGCAAAAGGAATCTCCGGAACAGTCCAAGCAAAACAGGTTGCATTCGCTCTTACTGGATTCTCCGTGAAAGGGGCAAGTCGCGAAGTAGTTAGCTCGAAGCATCGCCGATAGCCATGGCGGAACTGTTGTGTCATCGTTCGCCATACGTACTGTCGGATTCACCTGAAACCCCAAAGACCCATATATCAATTCCACAGAACCCATTAGAATCGGTTGTAAGATATGAAAATAAGAAGCCGTAGACGAACCATTGTTGGTTCTCTTGATCAGCCCAAGACCGTAAACTAAATCACCGTGGTCCGTGTGTTTAGTACCAGTCAGGGGAGAAGCCAGACCTTTTTTTTCCCGGGTCCATACAATTAATAAAAGTTAAAATGGTTTATAGTTATGGTGGTATAACAAGGAATCGAACAGTGGATCACTGAAAGATAGGGGTGCAACATAACCAAATAAGCTATTTCAAACACTATGTCAAATGTAAAAATTTAAATTTCAAAATAATAGGGGGTGCACGTGCATACAGACTCTTCCACGAGACAAACACAGAGAGATGAAAAATTGGAGAAACAGATGACTGAGAAAAAAAATAGAAAAGGCTCACAGAGGAAATGGAGAGAAGCCACCACACTCTGGTGAGGAAGGGGAGAAATGCGATTAAGAAATTTATAAGACACCGAAACGAGACGTGAATTTTTACTATATTCTCTCTCTGTCTCTGTCCCTGGCGGTTCTGTATATCACTTACCATATTTACATTTCCTACCTAATTATTTCATTAGTTTCACAAGCTGGCCCTCTATTTTCTTATTGATCTGAAATCCCTATATATTCAGGGCCATATGCCAAGCAAGCTAAAAAGGTAACGGTTTCTTTTGGCTTTCTATTGTCAATCATATGGTTTTATTTTTCTGTAAGTGCATATATCTTTTATAAGTGCTTATTTAAAGAAATAAATAAAAAAAATAAATATTTTTTCTGTTATACTTCCATTGCAAATTAATAAACTCGTTATCAGCAAAAAGAGAAAATTTATTCACTATTCAGAAAATTTCAGTTATTTTGAAAATTAATGTATACAAACTTGGTGGTCAAAAAGACGGAGCTAGAAAATGCCAAGAATCGAAAGGTGTGGCCGATATAGCCAACACCGAAAAGATGCAGGAATAGATACTAAGAATATGTGCATTGGTAAATTTTTACCAAAATTCATACGTTTTTCTAGAAAGAAAAATAGTAAAATAAGCAGAACTGGTTGAATCCGAATCACATGTTGGGCCCGAATACGGTCTGCTAGCTAACGATAATGTCAGGATAAATATTGGGCTGCGATAAGATCAATATAGATTGAGGGCCTTAATTAAAAGATTAAGACGAAGCCGAAGGCTGTTAGCTGAGAGCAACCCTCGAAGAGGTCACAGCAAAGAGGCAGCTCATATCATAAAGGAAGAGGTGCAAGACCCGGTTAAAGGGAAGCTGTTACAAATCCCTCAACTTACGAAGGAGATCTCGGAGGCAAGTTAGCAACGGTCAGAGGCAGCCTGAAGCAATTTAAAGACGAAGTTGATCAAAGAAGAGGAGATTCATTCATTCAACCCTAATTCCATACAAGCTCTTCACATTTCATATTATCTTTGTAATTTTGATAAACAAACATCTCTTGTAACATTTTTACGAAAAGTATCAATTCAAAGTCATATTCATTCTTCAAGATCAAACGAGATTCAGTCCACGTTTCCTTCCCTTACCTTAAACATGACCTAAAATATTGAGGTGAATCTAGTCCCTCACAATTGGCACCGTCAGTGGGGACCAAAAAAATGAATTCCTTACTCTAAATCTTAAGGATGAATCCATCTCATGGGACAACGAATCCATCTAGTACCGATCAATCGAACCAGACAGTCACGGGGGCAACTAACCCGAGATCCTCTAGTGGGACCAACTCTGGGCTTCCAGCCCTCAACAATCCTCAGCATCAACCCGCTCTGAATCAAACGGAGGCTGAACTTTCTGAGATTCGTCAGATGATGATCCAATTAATAGACAAAGCTCAAGAAAACGAGCAAACGATACAACAGCTAGCTGATCGACAACAACAATTCGAAGAGATAACCAGATCTCTATCTGCAACAACCCAACCATCGCAGCGTTAGGGTACGGGGGTCACCTTCCGAGATCGATTGACCGACCCCTCCTTCCCCCGAGAGCGTCTGGATTTCTCCCCCGATAGCACTAGTGCAGAAGAACAGGGGCCTGCTTTCCAAATGCCTCGCGCTAGGACAACTCCTCAATTTATCCCACCTATCACTAGCGCTATGGGAAGCAACGTAGCGACAACCAGCTCTACGCCTGATCAGGTTACCGGCGAGGGCACTCGCTTGCCCCCGCCGCCACCTATTTTTAGGCCCGGAGCAGGAACAACCATACCGTCTGGGGGCAGAACATCAGTTTCAGTGTTTCAAGCCAAGATTTCAACCCCGAATCCGGACGAGTATCCACAGACGGATGCTGATCCTGCAGCACTCCCCACAAACCTTGCTCGTAACTTGAGGGCTAGCGAGCGACTTAGCCCGCCAGCTACCTGGGAAAACGATCGAGCTCAGTTCCATCAGGAACCTACCCGTCAGGTACCTGACAATGATCCAACTGTCCTTCCTTTTAAGGGACCTGAGGCCATTCGCAGATATATGGAACAAACTCACGCTGCTCTCCAAAAATTGAATGCTCAAGTCCACAAGGCAACGAGCTCAGCTCCCGAAATCGAGAGCTTGATTGAGGAAACCCGTGGGACTCCATTCACTGACAGGATTCCCAACGCTTACATAAGAGAAACCCGAAAAATTAGGATCTCTGAATACGATGGGACCTCAGACCAAAATGCCTATTTAAGAGCCCTCTGATTAGCTATTATGAAAGCTCATTTCAGAAAAGAAGAATGTGAGGCAGGATATTGCAAGACATTCGCCGAAAACTTGGTCGGAACAGCCCTCGAATGGTTATCTGAACTCGAACCAAATTCGATAGACAATTTTGATCAACTAACCAATGCCTTCATGAAGCAGTATTCGACCCATATCCTAAAGTAAGCATCCAAGGTTGATCTCTGGAAAGTCAGACAAGGAATGGGAGACTCACTAAGAGCCTACATTGAGAAATTCAGAGCAGTAAGAACTAAGCTCTCGAACCCCAATGATCAAGTTGCCATCGAGGCCCTTAGAAGAGGTCTCTGGTATAAATCAGAATTCTGGTCGGAGCTGATGCTCAATCCTCCTCCAACTATCGACGACGCTCTTCATAAAGCCTCTAGATATGTTACCTTGGAAGAGGAAACAGCTGCACTGGATAAACTCCACAAGAACCACAGAGTCACCCGAAAGGTGAAGCCTCGGATAGGAAATGACCTCATAAAAAGGGGAATTCCTGAAACAGTCAGACTCAGGGAGATCATTCTTACGCAGTCGAGGAAGACAAAGAAGAAAAACCCGTCGCCGCGACAGCTAAAGCCCCCTGGTCGAAAGGCTACAATGAGAGCAAACATTGCTCTTATCTGGATCGGAAAGGACATTCAACCGAGGAATGTTGGGATCTCCAACAACAACTGACAGCCAAATTCGCAGCCGGAGAAATAAATGGCATTGACCTCAAAAAGCCACAGCCCTATCAAAAAAGAGGTCCCAGAGACACCTCTCTAAAACGCAAAAGGTCACCCGAGAAGGAGACAGATTCACCACCCCTAGCTCCCAAGAAGAGAGTCGATATGATCCTTGAAAAATTTACACAGGGAAAAAGCCTACAAATCGAGGCCCTCCTGAGTAAACCACCCTCTCAAATGAACCCTAGCTCAAGGGTTGATTTCTTGGAGGGTCCGACGTGTGTCAGGACTCCGTTAATTCTATTAAAAGTCACGTACGGAAAGCTGTGTCCAACACTCAGCCTAAGCCGACCAACCCCGAGTCCAACACTAAAATCTATTTTTGGGAAAGTGAGACGTCAGACCTTGACAGACCTCATGACGACGCCCTCGTCGTTACACTGAACATATCAGGGTACGAGGTACCTAAGCTCATGGTCGACACCGGAAGCTCTGTCGACCTTATTTTATATAACGCCTTGAAAGGAATGGAAATAGACGACTATGAAATTATCGGCCAGAAATCCAATCTCACAGGTTTTTCTGGAGAAACAGCCACCTCATAGAGAACAATTAAACTCCCAATCATAGTTGGCGGAGTCATGAAGATGACCACTTTCATAGTCATCGACAAACCTTCCCCATTCTATGCAATTCTAGGAAGACCCTGGATCCATAAGATGAAAGCGATAGCTTCAACTTATCACCAATGCGTAAAATTCCCGACACCTGACGGGATAGCTACCGTACACGGTAGCCAAAATATCTTCGGGATCTGTTACCTAGGAGGATTCGAAATTATAAAAAATCCCCCCAATAGCAATTACAGGTCCAGGAGGGTCGTTAGATGCAACAAAATATTCGAGGTCCCCCTAAGAACCTCACCGAAAAGGTTAGCATCTACGACTCGAATCCTGAAAAACAGTTAAGCATCGGATCCGAGCTACCTCTCGAAACTAAAAAGGAGCTCATCGACTTCCTAAAAAGCAATGTCGAAACCTTCGCGTTGACCACCAGTGATATGAAAGGCATAGACGCGAATGTCACCACCCATAAGCTCAACGTAGACTCCACTTTCAAACCGATCAATCAAAAACGTTGTAAGCTAGGTCTAGAAAAGGCTCAAGCTGTTAACGTTGAGGTCGACCGACTCACGAAAGCTGGGTCCATTCGAGAGGTGCACTATCCCGATTGGCTGGCCAATCTGGTAGTGGTAAAAAAGAAAAATGGGAAATAGATAATCTGTGTAGATTTCACTGACCTAAACAAAGCCTGCCCCAAAGACAGTTTCTCGTTACCTCACATCGACCATCTGGTCGATGCGACAGCTGTCCATCCGCTCCTGTCCTTCATGGACGCCTTTTCAGGATATAACCAGATCATGATGGATCCTGAAGATCAAGAAAAAACTGTATTCATAACCGAACGTGGAACCTATTGCTACAAGGTTATGCCATTCGGTTTGAAAAACGCAGAAGCTACCTATCAGAGGCTAGTGAATAAGATGTTCGCTAGAAAACTCGGAAAACCCATGGAGGTCTATATTGACTACATGCTAGTCAAGTCTTCAGTGGGAGAAGATCATATTTCCCACCTAAGGGAATGCTTCGATATCCTCAACAAGTACGATATGAAGCTCAACCCAGCTACGTGTACTTTCAGAGTATCCTCCGGTGAATTCCTCGGTTACCTCGTAAACGAAATAGGCATCGAAGCCAATCCGAAACAGATAGCGACATTTCTAGAAATGCCGTCACCGAAGACGACCAGAGAGGTACAGAGACTGACTGGACGAATCACAGCATTAAGTCGATTCATATCCAGGTCCACCGATAAGTGTCTCATGTTCTATAAACATCTAAAAAATAATAAGAAGTTCTTATGGGATGAGAAATGTGAGGAAGCCTTCAAACAACTTAAAGCTTACCTCTCTGAACCTCTGATCCTATCCAAACAAGTAATCGGAGGACCATTGTATCTATACCTCGCCGTATCAGCTACTGCAGTTAGTGGTGTGCTTGTACGAGAAGAGCAAAACAAGAAGAGACCTGTCTATTACACTAGCAAAAGTCTAATAGACGCCGAAACAAGGTACCCCACTATGGAAAAAATAGCCCTAGCAGCCGTAACAGCTGCCAGGAAACTACGACCCTATTTCCAGTCCCATTCAATCGTCGTAATGACCTCACAACCATTGCGAACAATTTTGCATAGCCCTAGCCAAACTGGACGATTAGCCAAATGGGCCACAGAACTCAGCGAATATGACATTGAATATAGACCTCAAGCAACAGCAAAAGATCAGGTCCTTGCCGATTTCATTATCGAGCTAGCATCCGAGCATCTAGACCTAGAAACGGAAGCTCCAAAATGGAGCATGTATGTCGATGGGGCCTCATCGAGACAAGGTTCCGGCGTCGGCCTAAGGCTAACCTCCTCAGCTGGAGAGACCATCGAACAATCCTACAGGCTCGGATTTAACGCTTCCAACAACGAAGCCGAATACGAAGCACTAATCGCTGGCTTAAAACTAGCTCTAAGCCTCAGAATTTGAGAGCTGAACGCTTATAGTGATTTGCAGCTAGTAGCCAGCCAGTTTCACGGAGAACACGAAACAAGGGACGAAAGAATGGGGGCATATCTCGAAGTCGTCCAAAACCTCACTAAGCAGTTTGATAAATTCGAGCTAATGAGGATCTCACGAGGAGAAAATTCTTCAGCAGATGCGTTGACTGCTTTAGCCTCCACATCAGACCCTCTCGTAAAACGGATTATACCCGTAGAGGGAATCGAAAAGCCAAATATCGACATAGCTACTAAAGCTGAGATAGATAGCAAACCAAAAGGGGAAACGGAGGGTAGTCACCCTCAGACGATACCTACCCAAGTTCTCACAACATTCTGGTTTCCAAAAACCAAAATTCGCCGCTTTAAGAAGAACACCTCTGGGAACACGATCCAAAACCCGGAAAACAACGACAAAAATGAAGGTATTCCCAGAAATTCAGATTCCCTGGGGCCTAATCCTATGAATACCTCTAGGGACACCATCCAGACCTCGGACTCACTTGTCTGTAGAGTCAAAACTAGAAGTCGCTCCACTCTTGAAAACTCATCTGGGGGCACCATCCGAATCAAAAGACATGACTATTTCTGGCCTAACATTATTGCAAACTGTGAGGTCTACTCTTCTTCATGCGCAAATGCCAGAGGCACGCACCGATTATACACCAACCTGCGGAAAAGATATCCAACATATCCGCTCCTTACCCATTTATGAGATGGTCCATGGACATCGTAGGACAACTAGTAGCATCAGGAAGGGGAAAGAAGAAGCTACGCTTCCTTTTAGTCCTAACAGACTACTTCACGAAGTGGATCGAGGCTGAAGCCTTCCAACAGGTAACAAGATTCGAAGTCGAACGATTTGTGTGGAAAGATATCGTGTGCAGGCACAGCGTCCCATACGAAATCGTAACTGATAATGGAAGACAATTTATATCTCACGACTTCAAAGAATTTTGTGACAAATGGAACATCTGTCTCACCTTTTCAACACCTCGACGCCTTCAAGGAAACGGCCAGGCGGAGGCTGCTAATAAGTCAATATTAGCAAACCTCAAGAAACGCCTCGGAACCCAGAAGGAACTCTGGTCCGAAAAGTTACCTGAATTACTGTGGGTATGCCAAACCACCCCCACGAAAGGCTATAGAAGAAACTCCTTTCTCCTTAGCGTACGGGATGGAAGCCGTCATCCCAGCCGAAACCACCGCTGGTAGCCTCCCCCGGGAGCTCTGTACGTCTGCTCCTGCAGCTAATAACCAGCTCCTGATGGATAGCCTCGACCTAATCGAGGAAAGATGAGACCGAGCCCTGCTTCGCATTCAAAATTACCAGCAAGCAATGGCACGACATTACAACTCCAAAGTAAGGCACCGACAGTTCACTGTAGGTGACCTAGTACTTAGAAAGGTGTTCGAGGGAACCAAGGAGCCAGGCGCCGGGAAGTAAGGAACCAATTGGGAGGGTCCTTACCGGATTATCCACGTGGTATAACCTGGCGTCTACAAGCTCCAGAAGGTGCGAACCGGGGTACCCGAAATCCGATCGTGGAATGCCACGAACCTCAAGAGATAATCATTAGGTACCTAAATTTCCTGAGCCTAAGGTGTTAAAATCCTTAACAACCTCAAAGGTCTTAAAATCCTTCAAACAAATCCAAAATTCAATAAATCTAAGGTCTTAAAATCCTTAGGAACCATTAAAGTCTTAAAATCCTTAGAAACCATTAAGGTCTTAACGTCTTTCAAGCAGACTCAAAATTTGACAAACCTAAGGTCTTAAAATCCTTTGGAATCATCAAGGTCTTAAAATCTCTCAAATGAATTCCAGTCCCCTTAAATCTAAACCTAAGGTCCTAAAAACCTTAGTAGTCTCAAAGGTCTCAAAAAAACCTTCGGAACAATTCAGGCTCCTGAAAATCTCGAGCTAATCTAAAGCCCGATTCCGACAAGTCATTAGATAGCGTATCTAGTGATCAAAGCAAGTTAAGTAACTTAAAAAGAAATAACCTAGTTTGAAATAAAACAAAGGTTTAAAAGCCTCCTCAGGCTAACAAAGGTTCAAAAGGATCCTAGCATAAGAAAAGGTTTAAAGGCATCCTCAGGCCATCAGTCTTTGAAAAGGAAATGAAACAGAGCCCATCGGGAAAAAGTCTAAAAACATAAAGAACCTCAGCTCTTAACCTTCCTCAGTTCCGGGACCTGCTTCAGCTCCCTTATCCTCCTCAACAGGATCATCCTCTTTGGCATGATCCTCCTCATCCGCTTCCTTGTCAACACCTTCCGGGATCGTTTCGACTGGAGCTGAGTTAGGATGTATCACACCTAAGTTAGAATCATACGCTCCGGAAAATGACGGATTAAAGATGTTAATCTCGAAAGTACCTGAGCTCTCCGAGAGTTGAGGAAGGGGGAGCTTGCTAACTGAGAAATCAGAGACTTGAGCCTTCTCATATGCGGCAGCTGCATCCGGCAGCAAAGCCAGTAAACAGTTGTACTCCTCCTCAGCATTCTCGATCTCTTTAGCCAGCAGATCCTTCAGAAGCTCGGTGTTCGCTTGAAGCTCTTGAGCATATACCAGAAGATCAGTTTCGTCCTTCTTTTTGGTAAACTTCTCCTTAACGAAGGTCAGGATCTTGTTGTAAGTATCAGCTACCTCCCTCTTTCCTTTCCTGACAGCTAGCTTTACCTCAGCCTCCTTGTTCCTCTGGCTGTCTTGAGATGAAGCGATCATATCATGAACCTGATGCTCAGGTATCTTCCGAGCAGCATCCAGATCGGTAATCCTACTGTTCTTCACCTGGATGTCGATGGCTTGACTTTCAATCTTCCCTTGCTGGGTATCAGCCTTCAGACCGAGTCTCTCGACCTCGACTTTCAGCTCAGAGACCTCAGCTCGAGCCTGATCAAGCTCCATCTTGGTAGTCTTGAAAAGCTCGGTAACCTGGGCTAACTCTCCAGCATTAGGGGCGCCGTGCACGGTCTCTTCAAACTTTAACTGAGCTCTGTTAATGGCTCCAGCCAACTGAAAAGATAAAAACAATAAGACTATAAGCATCACTATAAAGGGAGTAAGCCGAGAAATGCCAAAACTCACATACCTGACCCATGTGATGAGCTATCTCGACATATTCCTCCTTGTTGGTCAGATTATTGATCAAAGGCACGGACCATCCTACCATCTTCATGTGCCTTATCAACGTCGCTAACCCCCAGGGATCATCCAAGATCGACCTAGGTTTCGAGTGGGTGAAGTTCCAGCCGATGGTTCCTCCCATCGAAGAAGAAGAAGAAAACCTAGAAGGCCTATCTCCCAAGTCGGTCCGCGACCTCTTATTCCTCGGAAGCTCAATATCAATAGGATCTTTGGCATCTTGCGGGTTAACCTCCATCGGCGGAACCTCAGGAAGAGGAGTAACATCCTGAACTCTCGGTTAAGCTGGGTTGACATCCTTAACAGGAACGGAGGATCCGTCATCGAGAACTTCTTTCAGCGAGCTAAGGAAAGCCCCTCCCTGATTCTTGTCGCTACCTCGCGAAGCACTAGCAGCTACAACAGGTCTACACCTGGTATGAAAGGACGGTTTAAGAGGCATCTTGGTTGCTTGATTCTTTTCGGTTTCAGAAGTGCTAGCTCCCGTCGATATCGACACCACCGAGTTACCTTCAGAAACTAGATAAAAAAAGCTCATATATGTCAAGAATCGCACCTAAAACACAAAAGACAAAAATCAAAAGACAGAGGATTACCTTCTAAATCCTCAATCGAGATCGGATCGAGGAACTTGGCGTTGTATCAATCAGGGAATCTGGCTGCTCCAATGCGAGAAGTAGTAAAAGATGTCTAAGTACTGGGACTTTGCTGCAGCTTCCGAAAAAGAGCTCTGGTCTGTTTGCCGGAGAGCTTAGGAGGTTCCTCGATATCTGCATATTGTGAGAGACAAGGTTTCACTTCTTAGATTTAGGTTAGGTTAAGAGATAATGAATAAGA
>OVBX01004017.1:0-15474 GCA_900406325.1 Erucastrum elatum | reverse complement strand
TCCATCGCCTGGTTTAATCCAATACAGTTCAACCGGAGTTTGATTGAACCGGACTTTACAAAAGATTCCATCAGAAAGTAAGATAGCAGAGAACAAGGGACCTACCTGGAGCAAGATAGCCAAATGTGCCAGCTACCACGGTGGTAACGTGAGCCTCTTCGTCAACAAGAAGCTTCGCAAGACCAAAGTCCGAGACTCTAGGCTCTAGCTTATCATTGAGTAGAATGTTGCTTGATTTTATGTCACGGTGCACTATCTTAGGGCTACAATCATGGTGCAAATACGCCAACCCCCTCGCTGAACCTAGTGCTACTCTCAATCTCGCGTTCCAGTTCAACAAACCGTCTTCTTGATCTCGTTCTTGTGAGACAAAGACAAGAACAAAGATTAATAAAATGCATTATAGGCTGAGATCAAAGAGAATATGATGACGTGTATTTACCGTGGAGGAGATCGTCTAAGCTGCCAAGAGTTAGATAATCATAAATGAGAAGTCTTGAAGTAGGCAAACGGCAGTATCCACGAAGGTTGACTAGATTGATGTGTTTGACACTTCCTAGAATCTCAACCTCTCGCTCAAAGACTCGGTCTGATCCTTGTCTACTCCTATCTATCTTCTTCACAGCAAATGTGACAAGATCGTTCATCACCATTCGGTAGACCGTGCCAAATCCTCCTGAACCAACAATGTCTTCTTCGTCAAGAGACTCCAGCTTCTCTATCAGCTCCGTGGAGGAGTATGGAAGATCACCGTGGAATGTGATCAGCTTCTTACTTGTTTCTGATGGTTCTTTTTGTTTCTTGACTTCGGTGTACTTCTTTACTGTTCTTTCCTTCTTTGAGAGAATCCAGACCCAAAGGAAGACAAAGATGATGATGAATGCAACAGCCATTGTGGACATTGCTCCGATCAAGATTCCTTTGATCAAGCGTGACGATCGTTTTGGAGGATCTGTGTAGTCAGATAAGAGTTTAGCCTAAAGAGAAACTCAAGAGAGTAGAGGTTTTAGTAATAAGAACTTGCCTGATTCATCATCATCACTTACTGCATGAGGAAGAACAACAGGGAAACCCATTGATGATCTACATGGCTTGTGAATTTGCGGACCACAGAGGTCCAAGTTACCAGTGAATCTAAACCATACAAGAGACAAAACAACAATCAGAATATAACATCTCTAGTCTAGCAATCAACACAACTAATAATTGAAGAGATGCTCTTACGATTCAGGTCCGAATCTGCTGAGCACTCCCATATCAGGAATCTCCCCAGAGAGAAAGTTGGCTGACATGTTCCTGAATCAAACAAAGAAGTTCAAGAACATATACACTTAAAAGACACAACAAGACTTGTTGTGTGTGGACTTACAAGGAGCGTAGACGTGTAAGACGACTAATTGAAGAAGGTATAGCACCCTTGAGTGTATTGCTTGATACATCCCTGCAAAATTACATACCTCAAAACAATCAGAAACTCTTTGAAATTTGATCAAACACTGAAACACACAGTTTTGGTTTTGAATCTTACAAGATAGTGAGAAAGGTGAGGTTGCCGATACTCGGTGGAATCTCTCCTTGAAGATAGTTACCCCTCAAGTACCTGAAAGCAAGTTTAAACAGATGACACCAATGTTAATGGCTCAAACACTCTCACAGGTTTTTAACACTTTTTTTTAGACCAATGGTGACACTTACACAGCTCTGAGCTCAGTGCAATTAGTGATCTCATCAGGAATTGTTCCGTGTAAGCTGTTCTGATGAAGTGCCCTACATAACTCCACAACCGGATTTTGGAATTAAACAAACTGTACAACTTAAAAAGACAGAAGCTTTAGTACAAATATATATATCCACAACTCACAGTCTCTGCAGTCTACTAACTTTCCCAATGCTAGGAGATATGATCCCTCCTAGTTGCATGTAAGGTAAGTTTCTGCATCATCATACACAGTTCAGATCAAAACAAAAGAAGCTGAAGAGAGAGATTTGTGATAAAGAGTAGAGAGAGCATTGTTTACATAGAAACGACTCTTTGGTCTTGAGGATTACAAGAGACACCAGTCCAAGAACAAGGAGACTGGTCTGAATCTCTCCAGTTCGCTAGTGAGTTCCTCGTATCATTGAATCCGCTCTTCAGCTCCAAAAGAGCATACCCTACAAAGATCAAAGCTCAAATCTCAGATTTTTTTCACCAACATACAAAAAGAAAAGGTAAAGACTTGTGAGGGGAGAAAGTGTATAGTACTACTAACCATCGAGAGTGAGAGCAAAAGAGCATGATACCAAAAGGGTAGCTGCAGATATTACTGAGAGAACCCAATTCAAGATACCCATTTCGAAGGAGCTTCTTTAAGTTTGATTTGAAGGAGAAAAGGTTAAAAAAAATTTAGAAATTTATCCCCAAATGAGCTCGGAGGATGAAGAGAGAGAGGTTAGTGGTTGGGTGTGAGGAGGACTACTCATCATGAATAATCTTTACTTTTTTGTTTTTCCTCAAAAGAATTAGTTTTCTTTTCTTTTTTAATTTGTGTTTTCCCTCTTCTTTTCGAACTAAGTGAATGGTGCGATTTTTGAAAATCTGTCACTACTCTTGGAGTGATGTGCACAGAGAAGAGTGAGAGACCCGTTGTAAGGAGACATTGTTCAAAATCTTCTAAAGCCTAAGATTGAATATTCTAACACCTCGCGAGTACTGTTTTTAAACCTACTCGCTACCGTTTAAGTCAGCAATGAGTCAATGACAGCGATTCGTTTAGTGAGCGAGTGAAACGTTGTCTGAAACTCTGTCGTTTCTGTATTTACTTTGTCTCGATGCGTTAAAAAAACAATTGTTTTAGTCTGACCAAATCTACTGATTACGACTAATGTCGTCGTAATATTTCAATTTAAGTCAGTATTAAAACCTAACCAAATAATTGAATACTACTTGTTTTATTAATCTTTCATTTTTTTTTTTTGCGAATACACCAATTTTAACAAGATTGATTTATTTTCTTGTTCTGCTGTTACTCATTTTTATTTTCTTGTTCTACTGGTGCGTTTCTTTCTCTAGATTTTTTTTAACAAACAAAATTTATTATTTCTTTTCTTTTGTGCACATTTATTATTTCTTTATTAATTTCAATTGTTGAAGACTTACAATTTTGACACATACATTAGTTAAGGCTTTAATAAATGGCCGGCCACATTATATTTTGCTTGTTGGCAAAATGGCCAAGTTAACAAGTTGATATCGCCTTTAATATAGTCAGGCCTAAATGTTAGTACAAAAGCCCATTTTAAGTTCTCCACCCAAATACTAACTACACAAGCCTGTACTAATCGATTTCCTTCCTTTTCAATGTGTCTTTGCTCTTGTAGCTATAGATTGGTCTGTGAAGGCACTCAATGAGCAACTAGATTACTTTGCTTATAAGCCCCATAAACAATTTTGGTGTCTACAACAAAGTTGATCTAACCGTCTACTGTGTAATGTTTTGTCAAAGGATTACCAAAACTGATTTCAGACTGGTACTCCATGCTGTTACTACTTCCCTAGTTGTTTCTATCTTAATATTCGTTATCATCCGTTTTCGGCTTGTCAAAAAGAAATCAAGATTCTAAAACCACTAATCGTGAAAGATCAAGTGGTTCCATAGGAGATTGAAGGGTTATAGATAACAACCATCAGTTCAGGAATCAAGAACATGTGCCTTTGGTTTATCTTTTTTATCAGTAAACCACTTACTAATAACAAATACTGTATCAATAACAACCTTATTAGTATAATAATTCAAAGATTTCGAATGAGTGAATGTACAATTAATGTGATATCTCTTAAAATGTACAGTGTGTAAAGCAAATAAATCATTTAAAGATTGATAATTCGAACAAAGGAACCAATTTAAAGATAGTGGATGTTGTATTATTGCTAGGGTCGAGTGTTTAAGATTACTTTTGCTAACTCGAATTTACCTACATACATCTCTCAAGCGGTGCTTCAAAACTCGGATCAGGTTTATATGAAAAAAAGAAAAAAAATACAGTTGAGTGCGTATGTTTTCAAGTGTTGTCTTTTCAAGGACTTATTAGTCGAGGTATATGAAAAAGAACAATCCTTTTTTCAGAATAGATCGTCTTTAGAGATAAAGTTTAGTGCATATGTTTTCATATCTACCTTCCATCTAATTCTCATCATTTGTAATTGTGCTCGTATATATCTTTAGTGGCATTTTCATATACAAGAGTATCAATCAAGATACGGACCAATCTCTACTCTTATCTCAACATTATCTCTCGACGCGAACTATATTATCAAAAAGTTCTCTGGGAAATCCGGATATATTCAAATCGTAGATTTCGGAGTGTGTTTTTTTACCCGATTAGACCGATTAATATGGGCCGGTTTTTCTTAGGCATTTATTGCTTTAACTTTGTTTATGAGATACAAGATATGGATCCGTGCGTTAATGTTTTAATTATATTGTATGATTTTGTATATATTGTATGAAAATTATTCTAGGTGTAAAAGAATTATTTTTCTCACATAATTTTTGGTTAGTACTCATATTTTAACAATCCCGGTGCATAAGTGAAATGAGTTATTACCAACTTTATACATGAAGTTAGAGAAAATATCTATTCCTGAAAATTCAAATCAAACTCAACGTAAAGAAATACAAAATACAAAGAATTTAAAAGTTGAATCATGCCAATTGAGTTGATGATACCGTCATTCACTTTCTCAAGATCTTAATTTAATTCATGTTTGTATTAATTTTCTATGTTATTCTTGCTGTACAAATATATTATAATGATTCTATAACAATTTAGTAATATTTTGTGTTGTCATTGTAGGATCTCAAAATATTTTTGTGCATTTGTTAGCATTTATATATTTTGGTTTGTATAGTGTATTCATCTTTAAATTATTTATAGCTCCCAACTCTATATATTTATCTACTTTTTTCATAGAGTTATATTGTAGATGTGAATCTCTCCATTGTCCGATTCTGCTATAAAATTTCTATATTTTAAAGAAAAAAATGTATTGGAAAGATACTTTCATCTCTTTATTAATAACCAAAAATATTATATCTCTATATTTTCCACTAAAAATAAAGGAACTCTATTTTGCATAATCACACACTGGAACAAATTTATCTTTATAATATAATTTGTATATTTTAGAAGAGAATATAGATATAAATATATGGGTGAATTGGAAATAACCTTAGTTGTTTAATCAATCGATAACATTATGAATTAACTCTTTTTAATGCAATTATAGGTAACGAAACTATTAATACTTTATACAGTTTGATACTACTTTGATTCTTGTGATAGTATATTCTAAAGACCATGTTTCTAAATCTCAGTTGTGTGAATAACTATTTATAAAAATAATGTGTAATACATGCAGACATGAAGAAGATACAATCATTAAGAAGTTTTTGTAATTTCATTTCAAATATATGATAGTAAAGATCAGATATACATATTTTGGAGTCATGTCTTAAAAAAGAAATGATTATTAATTTTTTCTCACTTTGGACATGTAGTTATAATAACAAAATTTTCCAGAAGATAAATATGCATATATCCCTAAATTATAATTTTCTGTATATAACAGATTAATTACATAATTATACATGTATAAGATTTTTAATAAAAGAAAAAAAAAAGCTAAATATATTTTTGTAACTATTAATTTTTAACTTATTGATCAATATATATCGATAATATAAAAATACTCTTTTTGTTAATGCTGATTAATTATGTTAATATAAATTATAAAAAAACATTACATAGACATATCTACAGTTAACAATTCTACATGTCTGATGTGGATCTGCGTCTGACTATATTATCATGAGTTGTTTCATAAGTTCTACATCAGATGGTATTCTTTACATAAATGTTGAACATATCATATAATTTTTTTTGCCAATAAACTAATAATTTGCTTTCTCTAAAACTCGAAACCTAAACGACGCAGAATAAAAACACTAACCCTTGGCCAAACATGGACTACTGGGACTTCCACAAAAAAATATCTAATTATATAAAAAATAGTAAGATTGTTCTTACAACTCTCTTTTGCTTAGAATTTTAAAAAAGAAAAACATTTAGATTTATATAGAATAATATGTTACAATCTCAGGTTTTTATAATTCATTTTAAAACTTTAAACTTCTATTTTCTTTCATAATTCTGTTTTTCATGATTTTAAAAAAAAATTAGAATTTCTTTAAAAGGAAAATTATATTCATATAGCTTATACAATTTTATTTGTTTATTATTTTAAAAAGGAAACTCATTATTAAATAATTATTAGTATAGAATTATTTTTCGCTTACAATATTTGGTTTTAAACTTAAAAAGGAAAAATACTATTAAATAGCTATTATCATTCTATTTGTTCAAGTTTTTTTTTAAAAAGGAAAATTATTTTCGTATAGCTTTTACAATTTTTTGGTTATAAAATGAAAAATAATATTAATTAATTATTTGTATGAAAATGTTTTTTATTTGCTATATTTTGTTTAAAACTTAAAAAGGAAAAATAATATTAATTAATTATCTATATAAAATTATTATTTAACACATGTCATATTCATAAATATACAGTTGTCATGTGTAAAAACATTTAGTGAAGCATGGACTATTGGAACTTCCATATAAAATTAGTTAATTATCGAAAAATAGAAATATTTTTCTACAACTCTCTTTTCTTTATAATTTTAATAAGGGAAAATATTTAGATTTATTATAAAATATTTTGTTTTGTATTTTCATATTCCTATAATTCGTTTTAAAAATTTTAAACTACTATTAGAATTTCTTTAAAAGGAAAATTATATTCATATAGCTTATACAATTTTAATTGTTTATTATTTTAAAAAGGAAACTAACTATTAAATAATTCTTAGTATAGAATTATTTTTCGTTTACAATATTTGGTTTTAAACTTAAAAAAGAAAAATACTATTAAATAGCTATTATCATTCTATTTGTTCAAGTTTTTTTTTAAAAAAAAGGAAAATTATTTTCGTATAGCTTTTACAATTTTTTGGTTATAAAATAAAAAATAATATTAATTATTTATTTGTATGAAATGTTTTTTATTTGCAATATTTTGTTTAAAACTTAAAAAGGAAAAATACTATTAATTAATTATTTATATAAAGTTATTATTTAACACATGTCATATTCCTAAATATATAGTTGTCATGTGTAAACACATTAAGTGAAACATGGACTATTGGAACTTCCATATAAAATTAGTTAATTATCGGAAAATAAAAATATTTTTTACAACTCTCTTTTCTTTATAATTTTAATAAGGGAAATATTTAGATTTATTATAAAGTATTTTGTTTTGTATTTTCAGGTTCTTATAATATTTAAAAATTTTAAACTACTATTTTCTTTCACAATTCTGTTTTTTCTTGATTTACAAAAAGAAAATTAGAATTTCTTAAAAAGGAAATGTATTTTACTATAACTTATACAATTTTATTTTTTTATTATTTAAAAAAGGAAACTCCCTATTAAATAATTATTATTACAGAAATTTTTTCCTTAACAATTTTTTTGTTTAAAACTTAAAAAGGAAAAATTACTATTAAATAACTATTATAATTCAATTTTCTTGATTTCTTAAAAAGGGAAATTTATTTTTGTATATTTTTTATAATTTTATTTTTGGATATAAAAAAGGAAAACCATATTAAATAACTTTTTATATAAAAATAATTACTTAACACATGTCACAATCTTAAATATATAATTGCCACATGTCACAATCATGTTAATTAGTAACTTTGAAAACCAAGCTTTATATAATAAGACTTGTCTAGGTTGGTGTGACGGCATTAGACGAGAAATACTCATTTTCTTACTAGACCATCGCAGTGGTTTACTCTATTTTAGAGTAGATTTTACACAAAAATAGAACAACTCTAAAATAGAGTAGAGTTTCTCTCTAATGGTTTACTCTATATTTAACTCTAAAAATAAATATTCTTAAATTTATTCTTTTTTTTTATTTTATGATTAAAATCTTTTACTTACAAAATTTACAAATTGATCTCTTATTTATTTTTCACAGAGTATTTATAAATTATATATTTATATCATACTTTTATTATCTTAAAAATCACATTACATTATATTAAAACATAACACATTTTTAATTTAAGCATCATCATTTTTGTATCTTTTCCACAAATGATCAAGAGAAATTATCAAAAATACCACAAGTTAAGTACCACTTTTCAAAAATACTCTCAATCAAAAATATATAAACATTTGGGTTTAGGCTTTAGTGATTAGTGTTTAGGGTTTAGTATTAAGGAGTTTGGTTTGGGTTTATATATGTTTTAGAAATATTTTGAAAAATTAGTTTAGTGTTATTTTATCAAAAAATTAGGGTATTTTTGAAAATGTCTATTAGTTGATGGTAAACATGAAAAGTGGTATCACCAAAGTGGTATAAGTGAAATTTCCCCAATGATCAATTAGCAAATTTTGAAGTGCAAAATGAGTCTCTTTATCTTTGATTTTTCTAAATCGACCAAGAAACTCTTCAAACCGAATATTATCATTCTCCGCTGTTTTAACCTCTGGCGGTGGAGCTTATCTTCCCACTCCAATTGATGCTTCAAGATCTCGTTCATCCTCAATTATCATGTTGTATAGAATTATACACGTTGTCATGATATCATGCAAGAGGAACGAACACGAATTTTACAAAAAACGTGCTCAACAACATGAACAAGAAGCTACTCTTTCATCTATCTCATTTGGACAATATCTTAACAATATTGGTGGATCTGGAAGCAACTTATCAGAATATTAAATCGCAATTATGAATTTTCTATGTTTTAATTTTATGTTATGTTGTTTATTTTTAATTCTAGTATTTGCTTTCTTTGGTTAATTTTTTAAAACTATTTTTAATTTTAGTGTTTGTTTTTTTTGGCTAATAATAATAAGTTTCAAACATTTATATTTATTGTGCTGGAGATAATTATGTGATGTTTGCATTAATAAATTAAATAAATAGTTACAAAATAAAAAGATTAAAGAATAAAAGGACTAAAGTATAAATAAAAAAGTTTCACTCTATAATAGAGTGAAAAATAGAGTTACTCCAAATATAGAGTAAAAAATAGAGTTGCACTATTTTAGAGTGGGATATAGAGTGGGGTTGGAGAAAATTTTACTCTATAATAGAGTTTGGTGTAAGAAATAGAGTGAGGTTGGAGATGCCCTTACACATATTATATAATTCAAAAGTTTTATATTTCTCACTAGTTTTCAGTCTAATGGTCTTTGTATAGACCACACGTCTTAGGTACGTGCATTAAAAATGTATAAATGCTGTGAATTAAGCACTCTAGACCTAATTAATAAACCTACTTCCAAAAGTGTTAGACATGAACCGCATGAGAGTTGAAAAATACAAATAAGTTTAATTGTAAATAAATTCTTGTTTATTTGTCATATTTTTAATAGTTTATAATATCTATATATATACTATTATTTATGAAGTGAATTTACTTACTTATCATCTTCTCCATAATTTTAGTTTATTTTTTTTATGTGTCATTTTTTCCATAATTTTAGGCTTAATCAATAATTTTCTTAAATATGTTTTATATGTTTAGTTATTAATCAATTTTTCCATGATTTTAGGCTTAGTTAATATTTTTTTTTGAATATTATATATATATGTATATATATATATTAAACAGTTTTGAAAACATGATAATTACAATATGTTAGCTATAAAATATTTATGTTATCTTATCTATTCTATTATTTATGAAATATTTTTTATTCTATACAAAATATTCCATTCAATTTTAGTTGAGACAAAAAAATAAATGAATAATTTTAGTACTATTTATTTATTCGATAATAAACAGTTTTTAAGAAAAAAAATCTATAATTATCATTTACAAAACTATTAAATAAATTTTATTAATATTATATAAAAATATTTTTCTCTTATATATCACGAAAGTCGAAAGGATTATATATATGGTATTAAAAAGGTTGTATATGTTAGGATTTTGTTAATATAAGCTCATCAACAGCATATGCAATTTATTATTTCAATTTATTAGTGTTTATTTTATTTAAATACATTTTCTGACAGTTATATATTTTTTATGTAATATGTGTACCACAAAAGCTCATGTTTATTTTCTACCAAATCAATACTCCACTACATGTCAAATGAGAAATATATATAAAATAATTTCAAAGAAAAAATGAATATTTTAAAATATAAGAGATTTTCTAAACATTTTAAAAGTATTTGTGAAATTATCTAATTATTATAAATAAAGAGATTTCCTAAACATTTTAAAAATATTTTTGAATTATTTATTTATATAAATCATAATTTAAAAAATTAAGATAATTATATATATATATACTTTTTTGTGATTTGGAATATTTTCTCTTATAAAATTTAAATAACTAAACAGAAACATATCTAGAAAGATATTCTAAAAATACTTTTAATATTTGAGTATTTTTAAAATTTTGACTCAGTAATAAGAATATATATTTTAAATGAAGACTTTGTTATATATGAGTAATTTGGAGAACATTTTAATTAGTAAAATATAAATTAATAAATATTCGTAAAATTATTATGCCCGTATGTGCAGGCGAAATATCTAGTCGTAATTATATGGCGTTAAAAAAGTTTTGTTTATGCTCTCTGTTTTCAAGCATGATTGATATTGCTATAACTGCGAGCATCTATTTTCATGTAGAGAGAACCAGTTCCTAGTGTGTAAAATAAATTCCTCATTCTGTTTCAAACTGCATATTAGATACATAACTTTATTTTACGCATATAATCACAAATTTTATTGAACCTATTATCGTTTTGGGAATATATATATATATACATATATATATAAAACTAATATTTAATAGATTTTGAATTAACTCAGGGGTATTTGTACTTGGTAGTGCCATTTATTTATTTTTCTTGACATATAATAATACTAATATAAATAGAACTAAAATGCATTTTTAAACAACTGCAAAATTATTTAAAAAGTAAAAACGAGGAGTGATGGCCTGAGTGGACGATTTAGTAGACTTATACATAGCGACTTTATTATAAAAAAAACTGCAGCACACGCACATGTTGAAGGTTTGATTATTATCTTTTGGTCAGAAATAAACCTGTTTCTTTCTTACAATTTACTGCACCAAATTTTAGGTTTGTTTGACGTCATAACCAGACTCATTTCTGTCAAGAAAAGCAAACAGACTATGTTTTTGTTGTTTTGTTTTGTTATCCTAAGTAAACAGCACACGGAGTCACGAGATATATTTGAACGCGTGTATTATTCGACGACGTACTTATCTATAGTTATGTACAATATTATTCTAGTAACGAAGATAGAAGAATAAAGTGAGAATGTATTGTACTCTTCGCAGCGCGTTGGGCGTTGGATGATCAGTTGATCACTATCGCACTCGCTTTTCAAATATTTGACTTGGAATCACCTTAATGGGTTGGTGAAAAAACAACACGCACTTCTTTTCTCCCATACCATTTGAATTGCCAAACGTACGTGACCCATTCGACCCTCTTCCTCCCACTTTCCGGTTTTAATTACACTATAATGATATGCTACCTTAATTAAATACTCGTCAACATGATTAACTCTAGCATAAAATTTGATGGACAAAATGCATCCACATCTAACCTTATGCGCGTTTACTGTATTTACAACATGTTTCACGTGATCTTCTTATATACGATACATCTTCTAGTTATGTTTACTTTTGAGTTCTCTTACATTAAAATATGTAGTGCATTTTCTTTAGCATTTAGAAATCTGTAAGACTGTAACCAATTAGATATGAAAATACTACGAAAAACTTGATTTCCCACCTGGGCTTGTAGTGAGAAGCTTACTAAATTATTGATGTTTTGAATGGCAGGTGAAAACAATATAGATGGCGAGATTCACTAAATCCTACATCAGTACTAGTCATTTTCACAAATCAAATTAATTAGCTAAAGTAACATGATATATCTAACTAGGCGACACAAAGCAATATATCCGGTGAACCTCTACCGTTGTTAGTTCATGGTGGGTTGCCACCATTCAAATCAGAAATGTTATGCCAAACAGTATTATTTCTGAATATTGTATTTTCCCTTTCCGTTATATTATTATCATCTCATTTCTTATTTTTAGCCAGTTTCCTACTGATTATCACAGAGCTCTAGCCATTAATTTGGTGATTATAACAAACATTGTATCTACATTTTATTCAAGATTTATTCACGTAGTACTTTAGATGGTGTTCCAACAACTATCATTTTGTTATACCAGCTTCTGCTACTTTCATTATCATGTTTATATACCTTTTAAAACGAAGGATATTGCACTTTCATATGCACACAGAATGAAAAAGAAGCAGTATATCATTGAGGTTTGCGGAGGAATAGTACCAAAATATCTTAACATTTAGACCAAAAAAAGAGGAATAGTACCAAAATGTGGGCAACATCATCGGACAAGTCATACCGGTCGAAATATGCTGCACTTTCCCAACCGACCAAAAATATCAAAAGCTAACATTGTGAATCACACCTAAAACATTGATGATCGGATCTTTGGTGTGCATTGCAATAAAGAATAAACTGATAACAATGGATTGCCAAGATCATATTTTTTGTATCTCTTTTACTAGTTGGGGGTTGGTTTAGATGCCTATTGAACTGTTCTATATCTATATATATATAATGGATTGGAAATTTAGCATCTCTCCCATGTTTTTTACGTACTGTTTTTCATTTGTTTATTATATTGCGTATATTTCGTATATATACGATCAGTTATTATTCAGTGCGCACGTATTATAAAAAGTTGCATAACATGATTAAGTATAATTGTAAAGATCCGTGGCGACAACAAATAATTTTTCTATGTTTTACATAAAAACAGTTTATAAAGAAACTAAATAGGTTGGCTAATACATTAGTAAATATTCAAGAGTATAAGATTATGTTAATTTTGTTAATTAGAAGCCATATAGTTGGGAAGGAACACGTTATGATTATTTCCAACAAAATAAGAATGATTGAAAATCATTAACAAAAGGGGTGATCACCACTAGTGTTGGAATTAAAATTTATTTTCACCATGCAATAAAAGCTTAATCATGATTGTATCCTTTTCTAATAGATTTCTTTTCTTGTTCTACTATTAGAAGTGTTCGAAAATTATTTCATATCCTCATATTTTTTTAGATATATGTAATATCTTCCTTCTTAGTAAATCATTACATGATTATCTTAACATCTTTCCCCCCCCCCCTCCCCGCCCCCCCCAAAAAAAACCATTTCATATTTTTAAAATCAAGGAAAGTATGTGAACCGCTCAGACAAAGTAAACACATGGTGGACTGATCATAGTCAACGGGTTCGAATTTTTGATTATCCTTTTAGAGCATCTTCATCTCTGTTCTATTTCTTTTTTCAAAATTGAGTAAAAATGATTATGAAATAACACATGCTCAAACCTCTTTATTTTCTTATTTTATAATGAAGTTTACTCTATTTTTTCTATAAATAGAGTAATTTATTTTTTGTTTGTTCATCACTTTATTATAAAATAGAAAATAGAATACGATCGAAGAATTTTTACTCCGAAATCACTTTACTTCATTTTAAAAGAAAAAAATAGAGTGTTACATCTGATATTTTCTTAAAGCAAACTAAAATCATAATAAAGCTATTTATCATCCTACTAAAACTCTGTAACAAATGATGCTATTATAGATATATTTGAATGTGTGTGGATATTTCTCTTTGTTCTTTGTTCTNGGGGGGGAGGGGGTGGTGGGTGGGTAGCAGTTGCCCCTGTGAAAACTTCAAATTCTTTGTAACATACCCAATGTTTAACTATTCTTTGCTACTAAAATTATATATATATATATATATATATAATTTTTATATTTATGTATGATTTGCTTTTCTAAAAATTTATGCTATATTCGCCACTGTATTTTAAGCTTTATTTTTAATCTTTCTACTTTCTTACTATAAATTTAATTTTCACATTTTTTTGTCATTCAACAAATAATCTCTATAATTATTAGCCTCAAAAAAACTTCAAATTCTTTGTAACATACCCCTGGGAAAACTTCAAATTCTTTGTAACATACCCAAAGTTTAACCATTCTTTGCTACTAAAATTATATATATCTTAATTTTTATATCTATGTATGATTTGCTTTTCTAAAATTTTATGCTATATTCGCCTGTATTTTAAGTTTTATACACTTTTTTTAATCTTTCTACTATCTTACTATAAATTTAATTTTCACATTTTTTTGTTATTCAACAAATAACCTCTATAATTATTAGCCTCAAAAAAGTTGTCACTTGTCGACTCTCGTGGGGTGTACTGATATTCATTGTGACCTTCACTGCAGACTGAAATCATTCAAATCAAGAAATACGAATTGTAGATAATATTTTAATAAAACACATTAACAACCATTTTATACACTGATATGGAAGGATAATGATTTGCAAGTTTCATTGACCACGCGAAACTGGTCCTAGACGAAAAAGGTCTGGCCAGTTATGTGAATGCATTGACTCTTGTGGATTTGCTTTTGCAATTTTGGTCTCACTTCAGATTATCGTAACCGCGTCATTGTCGAAACGATAGTCTTTGTTTGTTCATTTTTAATATTATTTTTCTTGCTATATAATCTAATAAATGATGTATATATCATGGAAAATTTTATTTTTTTTAAACCGTGTTAGCTAGTGAAAAACAATTGTGTGTATTTAAGAAACAAAATACTGTAGCAGTCTCATTGACTCACTGGTACCCAAATTTAGAGCAAACGACAATACATATTATGAATTGAATAGTCTTGTATGATGCATGTTAATCTGTAAATTATTTGTATGCGTTGAAACGAACTGTAATACACTTTCTTATTATTGTTTGAATTTTAGAGATGTAATGAAAAACAAATGTAATTTTATCTTATATGGAATTTATCTGCAAAAAAGTGGGAGTCTGGGGTGAGCGAGCCTGCAATGATTCAACAAGAAGATAAATTATTGTTGCGTTTATACAGCGAGAGCCACCCAGAGGCGGACCTACTCACGTTACACCCCATGCAGTTGCAACACCATTAATTACAAAAAAAAAAATTATCTATGTACTTTCCTAATAAATTTAATTTGACACACCCATAAATTATTGCCAGTAAACTGATGTTTCCGATCAAAAAAAAACTGATGTCTATTAATTTTAATTAAAGCCCAACCCAACATAACTAAATACATACGGATAAAGAAAAAACATGTTTAACTTCAATAAATTATAAACCTAAAACCCAAATACATTAAGTTAGGTTTGAAACTTTTTTTTATCTTTGACAACCTGCAGCCGTCTTCTTCCTAGCTTCAACAACACA
>OVBX01004016.1:0-15478 GCA_900406325.1 Erucastrum elatum | reverse complement strand
GATTGTCTCTTCCACTCTTAAAGAGTGAGTTCATGTTCTTAGCTGTTCTCAGCTTTTTCAACAAACTTCAGAAAACGTTGGCCCCTGAGTCTTACACAATCACAAAGATAACCGCGAGGACCCTATCACAAAGAAAGTCACTCCTGTACCAGCAGCTTCTGCTACTGAGAAGAAAGTTCGTGCCACAGTCAAATTGTTGATCCAGTTAACTGTGGCAGACATGCCTCTACGACATATATTTCGGTACTGTTGTGGGCTAATAGGTTGTGGGTATATCTCTGAGTTCACCGTCCATGGGACTGGTCCCATTCCCGGTAAAAAGAAAGCAATGTGTAGAGCTAAGCCAAGCACAGCGAGACACCGTCGAACACCTCCATTAGATTGTGTATCAGATGCACTATCGTAGGGCAATATAGTACATGAATTGCTGAAATGCCTGCAGACATGTTTATCTTTCATCTAACCTTTAGCCCTATAAAAAAGCTCGGTCAAGATAGCAAACCCTGACATGTATGTTACGTGAAACCCCCAAGCATCCATCTCCATGTTCCTGGAACTTGCCAACAACAATAGTCTCGTGAATCCACAGGCTACCAATAAAATGCCAAACGTTTCTACCACACTTTCTCTCGATAGTTTCTTAGACACGAACCTGAACTTGCATCTCTTACAACCTTACATTTTAATACGATCAGTTTCATTTTCTTAACTGCACCAACATGAGACATAACCGCACTAAGAAGTCAACATAAATAGTCTTAACTAATTAACCTGTGTGAAATCATATTAACAACGTAGGAAAGAAATTGCTCACCAGTGATCATCAATACATTGGTACTCACTAGTCCAGCCAGCTCTTGGTGCAGTCACATAAGCAACACCAACGTCTAAATCAACTAATAAGGATCCGCAATCAGGTCTGGTCCTGGACATATGCAAATACAATATTGTTATAACTTTTTAAAAATAATTTACATAAACATGAGTACATAAATATTTATAATTAAAAATCTTAACAAAATTGCTTATAACTCTCAAAACTTCAGGGCCAAAGCCCTGCTCATAATCAAGATATACGGATCCGGCGCAGCAGCCATAACGATAGCCCCAGCTGCAAAGATAACATCAGCAAAAATAAATGGCATTTTACGTACATACTAGTCATTGATCTAACCTCCTGATGCGGCACCGTTCACGGCACCAACTAAAGCCCATACTTACGGTAGTTTTCATTTAAAAAATCACATTCTTTTCATGGATCACACTACTAACACTGGAACTTATCAGCTTGGAACAGAAAAAAATTTGGAAAGAGTTTCTGTTTTTTTTTGATCAAAAGAGTTTCTGTTAAATCCATATCACTTTGGAATATTCGGGAATATTTCAAACCAGGATAATAATTGGGTCAATTCCTGAATTAGACAGGAATACAAGGACCAGAATTAAATAGTTAGGACAGATGTTACAAAAGCGGACCAGCTTGGTCGGAACAGAAGCTTCGATTAGTTGGCCAAACTCCCTCTTTACTTTCTTATTAGATTTTTATTTTGGTAATAAAGATTTTTATTTTATTGCTTTAAACGTGTGAGAAGGAGATCGTTTCTCTGAAATTTCAACCTTTGTTTCTGATTGATCCTTAAATCTTCGCCGTGTTAGAGAAGACTCTCATCTTTCTTCCGTCTTAAGAACTCCTCCACTGATCGCTTTGTCTTTTGTAAGTAATTTACATTCTATGTTTCTTAATATTCATCGATCCTGTAATCAGAATTGGAAACTGAATCGAAATTCTTACTTTATTTGGAAAATTCTGGCTATAAGAAGTCATGTCCGTTGTTTTTCCATTGATAGTCTCTTGTTTTGATTATGATCCTTGTTGGTTAGTTTAGTAGTAAGGATGTGGAATTGAGGAGCTTAGCGTAGATCTTGCAGTTGGGTCAGTGTTAAATCTGTAAAGATTTTGACTTTGATTTGTCCTTCGCTTCGCTCTACTTGTTTCTCGTGCATATATGTTCAAAAGTTCCAGTCTTTATCACGTGATTGCATCGGCGTTAGGTGAAAATCGTGATGTTTAGTATCTAGGGTTTTGAGGTTTTAGAGTTGAGAGATGTTTATAGTGTCATTCCCATCACTAAAGATTAGATCTTGTTGATCACATTAGATCGTTACCACCATTGGAGCATTACTGAAAAGTCAAAAAACAATCTAGTTGTTTTGGGGTTTAAGGTTTTAGGGTGGCACTAAAGATTAGATATTTTGATGATTTTTAGATTTGGTAACCTTTGGAGCATTATCGAGAGACCTCAGAAGGTAAAGTATGCGCGCACCGTCGTTGCTTGCACAATGCTGGCCCGGTTTGATGCCGCAGGATTGTAGTGGTGTGTCTGCACTATCTGAGAAGGATTTGCAGCTTCCATCACCAGCTGTTGAGATCATACCTTCTAAGGTTGTTTGCTCTTTGTCCCCTTTACTTATCTGTAAAGAAGTTCTCCGCGTAGTTTCTCATACCTTCTTCATAACCAGGACATACAGTATTTGAATTCACCATGTAACTTACTCGCTACATCTTATGTCGAAAATGAAGATTGTATTTATGGAGTAAAATTGTTATACCTTACAACACTGAATATCTTTCTTTGTTTCTTTCTTTTACAGACAGCGGCTCATCACAGGTATTCAGGGGAGAATCTAGAAGTTCTCGGCTTACAAATTTTCAAGGTAATATTATAAAGACAGATTGCAACTGAGCTTTTATGTGTGTCATATATATTGTTGGAAATAGTATGTCAAGAAGTGCATGGTTTGCTAACTTTACATATTATCATCAAAAAGTATAAAGCTATAGGTTCATGTTCGTAAGCTTTATTTTATTGGCTTTGACCGTATGTTTGCTTCATTACTCAGAAAGATCATGGACACACTTCTCTGAACATATAGAGAGAATCCTAAATCTGTGCATTAAAACATTCATCAACTTCTTGCAGGGAAAAATAAGTGTTGCTGATATGATCGGTCTCTCTAGCTCAGAAACTGCTCTTCCAAAATATGAAGGTATGCGCTTCTGATTCACTTGCATCTGATAGTTCTCATTATCGTTAAACTGAATCAGTTTTTTTTTTTTTTTTTTTAAATTAAAATATTGTCTAGGTTCTATGAAAAGTTGGGAAAGTGCTATTGTGCTTGTTGATGTACTTAAAAACGAGATCCGTGATGGACAGCTTAGCTTCAGGGGAAAAAGGGTCCTGGAGGTAACAGCAAATGCTAATGTCACTGAACTGTTCCTTATTTACTTCAGTAATCAACAAATCTTACATTGCTTTGGCAAATTTGCTTGCAAACTCATTCAAACCTTTTACTTAGTTCCATTAGGTGGCCTAAGACCGTCTTAGCCACAAAGCTTCACCAGTTCCTTGTATTCTAAGTTCTAACGTCACACCTCCTTTTTGTTCTTTTGTATAACGACATGAGCAGCTAGGTTGCAACTATGGAGTGCCTGGGATATTTGCTTGCTTGAAAGTAAGCAAACCAACTCTAGAAGATAGCTGTTACTGTCACATCTCTAATAATCTGATCTCTTTGGCTAGGGTGCTTCATCAGTACACTTTCAAGACCTCAACGCAGAAACAATAAGGTGCACAACCATCCCGAACGTGCTTGCAAACCTTGACCAAGCTCGGGACAGGCAAAGCCGTCAGCCAGAAGTCCTTCTCACACCAACAAGACAAGCCGTCTCTGCATCTGTCCGTTTCTATGCAGGAGAATGGGAAGAGCTCCCGACCGTTTTATCCATCATAAGAACCGATGTCGTTGAACCAGCTAACCCGGGAATGAACTTGAGTTTCTCAGAGGAAGACTTCATGGATGGATGTAGCAGCCAAGATGGGAGCATTACAGGACAGCCAGATTTCTCCTCGAGGCGTTCAAGGAAGCTCTCTGGAAGCAGAGCGTGGGAAAGAGCCAATGAGAATGATCAAGGAGGAGAATGTGGGTATGATGTTATACTAATGACTGAGATCCCTTACTCTGTTACTTCTCTGAAGAAACTATATTCTCTCATAAAGAAGGTTGGTTCTTGATCCTTCTCTCTCTAGTTCTTGAATATGTGGTTGTTGTATCCTTGTTATAGTGATGGTGTCTAATCATTCTCTCTCTCTAGTTCTTGAATAGGTGTTTGTCTCCTTGTTATAGTGATGGTTTTGTTGTTGTCTTTTTGTGTGTGGAAACAGTGCCTGAGACCACCTTATGGTGTGGTGTATTTGGCGGCAAAGAAGCAGTATGTGGGATTCAACAGTGGAGCAAGACATCTGAGGAACTTGGTAGATGAGGAAACTATCTTAGGAGCTCATTTGATTAAGGAAACTACCGACAGAGATGTGTGGAAGTTCTTCCTCAAGTAAGTGTGTAGAAGAACTCGCTCTGGACCAGATACTCTGCAGCTGCATCAGTTGAAAAGAATTCACCAAATACAATGACACATTTTCTTATTGGATAATGTATTGCAATATCATATTCCTTCATCTTACCTTTTTTTTTCTACTATGGAGCTATGAGATCAAAGTTGGCCATTAATTTTACTTGGACTCTTCTATTTGTGAACTAATTCAATTAATTTGTATATAGAAGTGAACATTGATACAAATGTTCTTTTTATTTATTTTTGTGAAATATCTTTTGTTTTAGCTTATCTATCCGAGTTACGGCTACATTACTGATTTCTTTCCTATCTGTTATAAAATAGTATTAAGTAGGAAGGAACAGTAAATAAACCCGTATAGCTCAGTGGTAGAGCGTCAGTCTTGTAAACTGAAGGTCCGTAGTTTGATTCTGCCTGTGGACACTTTTAGTAAATTACTTATTTTTCAAAACTTTTTCAGACCGGAGAGAGTAAGTCTTGTAAACTCAAGGTCCGTAGTTCGATCCTTCGTGTGGAAACTTTTAGTAAACTACTTATTTTTCAAAACATTTTCAGACTGGAGAGAGTAAGCACTGAGCAGCGAATAGTGCAATCAAATCGATAAGCACTTAACTGTAAGTCATTTACTCATGCTCAACCAGAAAATCAAAGCCGTTATACTGTACGTGGTTAATTAGCATGAATGTAAAACCTGAAGCATTTTATCTTCTTTTTTTGTGTAATTTCTTGAAAATGTTTTACTTGAAAGTCGTTTATTATGTTGTTAGTACTATTACTCTTCAGCGGTTGGATACTTGAGCTTGGAAATTCATATCAAATGTAAATAACTTTTCACAACTAGCAAATATAAGGAAAAGAGATAGGAGGTTGCCAACAAGAGATAGGCTACACCGGTGGGGTATGGAAGTACCTCCGACCTGTGTTCTTTGTTTGAACGGCATTCAGAAACACCACCATCTCTTTTTTGAGTGTGAATTTTCGTCCACTTTGTGGCAAAGTTTCGCAGCTCAAATTTGGACAAGCCCTCCTACCGATCTGCACACAGTAACGGCTTGAATCCCCCACCAGTCTCGGCAGTCCAATGCCAACGCCATATGCCTAATCAAGCTCATGTTTCAGTCCTCTATCTACCTCATATGGAAGGAGAGGAATGCACATATATTCACAGCGGTCTCTTCACCACCATGCACCATCTACCTTGCCTTGGACCGCCTTCTTCGGGACCGCCTTATCTCTCTCAAGTCAGCTCCTCCACCAGCTCAATCGCCTCTCCAGTCTACCTTTCCATCTACCGGCCTCTTTGAGTACCTTGTGACTGCTGTTTGTAGGTCTTGTGTTGTTAATTTTTTTGAGTCTGAGTTGCTGTTTCTTTCGTGTGTAATAAGCTGTTTGCAACAATGTGAAAACAAGACCGGGTGATTGTGGTCGAATAGTAAAGAGACAGGGATGGGACACCAACGTATTTCAGGTTCGATTCACCTGCTGCGCGAAACTAAGTCACAATATCTAACACAAATATGAGTCTATGCTTTAGGACCCATTTGAATACCCGGAGAGAGAGTCTATTTATGGACTGCACCTCTTTTTGGCGATTAGTCTGAGCCTCTCCATGGGCCTGAAATGCCCCAGGTTGATAAAAAAAACAATGTGAAAACAAATTGAAGGTCCGTAGTTTCTTTACCGAAAAGAGTAGTTTCTTTGCCGAAATCAGTTACTTAACCATAAAATCAAAACCATTATCTGTGGATAGCATGGCTAAAGCCTGACGCACTTTTTCATCTTTTTGTGTAATTTCTCGAAAATGTTTTACATGAAAGTCCTTTTATCAAGTTGTTAGTAGTATTATTCTTCAACGGATGGATATTTGAGCTTGAAAATTCATATCAAATGTAAATTAACTTTCACAACTAGCAAATTCCCTATATACTATTCGAAGATTTTTTAAAAAGTTGTAACCTCAACTTTGTATTAATTACAAACTGAACTTGCTGATGTGTCATTTCTAAACTTTTTTAGTGTTTACGGCATCTTTAAAAAGAGTTTGGACAAATTTAATGGAAAATTTGCCAACTATGATTTTAAATTCGAACTTATACCTAAACTTGAATCAAATGCAAAACTAACCTAAAAACTTTGTGAAATTACAATCAACCATTTGTGACCAAATAAAAAAAACAGAAGCTATTTTTATATTGCCCCAGTAAATCGTTTGAAATGTTGGAAGTCGTCTACACGACTTAAAAAAAATTATAAAAATATTTAAAAATATTTTGCTAAGTGAAAATTAAAAACATATTATTATAAACAGTTTTAAGTTATGTAAATTAAAATATAATAAATTGAATGGTTTTCAACACAAATGAGTGAAAGTAGTTAATCATGATATTCTTTGGTTTGAGGGGTTGACAACATATGTTTGTAATATTGTATGTTAGTGTTAGATTTTTGAAAGCTTGAATGTTTTTTTGAAAAAATAAAATTTTACTTATATGTGTTTATTTCTATGTATAATAAAAAAAGTTATGTGTGATTCTATGAAGTGTTTAGTTAGTTAATTAAGTTTAGGGTCTAGACGACGAACTTGTAAGTCGTCTGGTGAATAAATTAAACTAGACTAACTACATATAAGTCGTCAAAATATTCATGCCTAAATTAAAAAAAAAATCCGTTTAAATATTATTTTATTAAGGAAAAATAAAATTTTACATAATAATATTTTTTTATTAAACTAAAACTGAAAATCTAAAATATTTTTTTTTGAAAAAAAATTAATTTATGTTAAATTCTTACCCGTCTTTCAAAACTGGATTTTATTTTAGCAATATTCTTAGGTTTATTCATTCTACATATTATATTATTGTATATACAAAAGTATAAGATATAATCATATTTTATACATGTATTATATAGTCTAATAATATTTAGCCGTTCTGTAATCATATTATGTTTTTACACATAATATTTTATATTTATGAAAATAACATTTGTAAATTTATCATTTAATATAATATTATATTTAGTTCAGTATGATATTTTCTTAACATGATTGATTATGATTAAAAATAGATAAAAATAGGATACCACTTTCTTTTTAATTTTAAATATAATTACTGAATATATATATATATATGTATTAATACATAATAAATAATTATTTGCTAATTACAAAATTAGTAAAAATATTGACATAAACCTTTTGAAAATTAAGATATTGTTAAAATAATTCGATCAACATAATACTTTTCTTTTAATATGATTAATTGTAACTATAAAATAGAAAAAAAATATGATATAATGTTTATTATTCATTTAATAAATGATAAGTAAATATATTAATGTATAATAATATTTCAAAACTAATTTGAAAATAGTGAAAAAATTTACACATAATATTTGAAAATTAACATCTTGTTAATTTTTAATATATTTTAAATGAAAAAAAATCAAAATATATTGTGATTAAAGTAGTTCAAGGATTATATATTTTATTAGTGTTATTAAAATACATTTAATTAAACTTCTAAAGAATGGTCCAAATTTAAAAAGTCACACATGAAAAAAAATCATAACGTTTATGTTAATAGATAAGATGCTATTGAAAGAAAATATATTATAGCAAAATCCATTTCTATCATACAAATCTTCTACTTAAGAGGATGTACTAGTATGTAAATTCCATTCAGTCAGATCTTGATATTGCTTAGTATGTAAGTATATATTATCATACTATTTTGTGCATGTCTATAGTCAATTCTTAGATTATATTTTGACTAAAAAGCTATTATATTAGATATACAAAGAAAGGTTATATTCTCTTATATATCTTTGACCAAGAAACTATTTGCTTTTAATATGTATGTGTCATTATATATATACTCAGACAAAGTAAAGAAACACTCAACAAACAAGAAAAGTTAAAGTGGATATCTTACAATAACGTTTTGAATTTATTTATAAAATGGTTATCACTATGAAAACTTTCGTTATGTTTTTTGTTACTGTTTTCTTCATCGCATCTTTTGTTGATTGTCATACGAAAACTGCGGCAGTTACCACTGCTAATACTCCAGGTAAAATTTATTTTTATACAACATTTTTAATTATACGTACAATTTCTCTTTTTGATTAATATACCTATTGATTAATAATATTATTCATATATATATATAGGTTATGGAACAAATTTGCAGAATGTACTATGCTTCCATATCTCATCGCCGTGTGATCTTAATGGTCGATTTGGGTGCTCAAAGTTTTGTCAAAAGTGGGGTCATTATTATGACCATTGTGAACCGTATAAATGTTGTTGTCACGATTTATGATCAAAATCATCTAATAAAATGTATTGTCTTTTTATCTAATAAAATGTATTGGCTTTTTTTTCTCAAAATAACATCTACAACTTTCATGTGTTTTATCAATATATGATTTTATCAATATATGATCAAGAATTGAAATAAATAAAGAATTACAAGATTGAAATAGTCTGATTAAATCCAAGTAATAAGGGTTGTCGTCAATTAGCACCCCAAACTCTACACACCCACAATCAATCCCCTCCAACTTTCTACCTCATCAATCATCCCCATAAATTAAATATTACATCAATTATCCACAATTTTAGTGAATCTCACATAATCGCGTTTAATCACTTAAATTGCGTTACAAATGATTTCCCAGATCCATAACCCGATTAATAATAAATCTGGTTTGGTTATAGATCTGGGAAATCAATTTTTTTAAAACGATAGATTAGTGAGAAAAACATGAGACAAAAATGAAAAATTCATATAAAGTTTGGTATTTTCAAATCTAAGAGATTAGAGTGTCTTTAGAGAGTTTTAGTTTGGAAAAATCTAAGAATTTTATACAACATGAAGTTAACAAATGAAGAAAAACCAGACATAAAAATTTACTAAAACGCTCAGATGTGTTATAAAAATGAGAGACAAGGGAGAAGACTTCGTCAAACGACTTCCATGAGGTCCAGACGACTTCCAGGAAGTCCAGACGACCTCCAAGAAGTCCAGACGACTTCCAGGTAAATCGTCCCAGAAGTTTTCCAAATCTGAAAATTTTGTATATCCAAATCCAGATCTGAAAAAACATGCATATCCAAAAACGATCAAATGGCTTAAAAATAGAGAAAATAAGAGGAAGATTAGATAAATCTACCTTTATAGAACACACAAAAATACATATCTAAAATTAATATATCTACCTTTAAATAAATGGAAGATGAGAACCATGTGATGAAAAACCTGCAAAAACAAGATAAATTAGTGAGAAATACATGAGACAAAACAATAAATTGATATAAAGCTTGGTGTTTATAAGTTCAAAGAGATTAGAGAGAGGTTGGAGAGTTTTAAAATGATGAACATTACATCTTTGCTGCAGCCATTTTAGAGGAGAAGAGAGAATGTGTAAAATTTTCTTTATGGAGACACAAATATTCAATTAGCTTAAATTTTTTTATTCAGACGACTTACTTGTAAGTCGTCCAAGTCGCCCAAAAGACTTTAATATTTTTAGCGGAAAACTAAAATAGAAGATTTCCTAGACGATTTACAAGTAAGTCGTCCGGCTTAAATTATTCACCAGACGACTTACAAGTTAGTCGTCTAAACCCTAAACATAACCTCTAAACTTAATTAACTAACTAAACACTTCATAAAATCAAAGTAAACTTAAAAAGTGTTTACTATACTCAGAAATACACACATATAGGTCAAATTTTAATTTTTCAAAAAAACATTCAACATTTCCAAAATCTAACCCTTAGAATACATACAATACTACAACATATGTTTAAAACTATTCAATTTCATTATATCTCAATTTACATCACTTAAAACTGTTTATAATTACATGATTATAATTTTTCACTTGTCAAAATATTTTTTTAAAAATTTATCAATTATTTTTAAGATCAACTACATCAGACGACTATATTAGAGGTCGTCTAGCAGACTTTCAACATCTCAGACGACACAGACAACTTACCGAGGCTATATTCGTAAAAGTGACTTCCGTTTTTTTGTTTGGTCCCAAAGGGCTGAGAGTAATTTTACAAGGTTTTTAGGTTAGTTTTGCATATGATTCAAGTTTGAGTATATGTTTGTATTTAAAATCATGTTTTGAGTCATATTTGGCAAATTCCCATATTTTAATTCTATTAAATGATATTATTTTGGGTTTTGAAAAATTATAATCCGAAGAGGTTTTTAAATAAAATAGTTGGAATTTATATAGTAAATAACTGTTAGAAGTATTTTTTACTAAATAATTATTTATGGTTTATGGTAGTAAAAAAAAGAAAGGTTTGATATTAGAGATATGTTGGGCCCGTGAAATCATGAAGCCCGTGAAACTCATGAAGACCTTCAAAACTAAAAGGAAAGACTTGAAGATCAAGTTAATCTCAAGATATCTTAACATATTTATATTAAGTGTTTAGGAAAGTTAGCATTATCTATTGTTAATATTATGTTAATGTTAGTGATATATATATATATATATGCATTTTGTATTCTCATATTAAACACAACACAATAATATATCTATTCTATTATACTTTACATGGTATCAGAGCAACCCATGTGAAATCATGGCCGTAATAACCAACAATATTCCAAAACCCTAACGACCCAAACCCATGTGACAACATCGTCTTCATCGTCGGTATCATCACCATCTTCTTCAACATCGCCAACACCAACGATGATAAGCATCATCAAAGATTAAATTTGCGGAAGCTTTAATTTTGATCCACAAGGATCGACTGCTCTGATACCGTATAAAATTCAGGTTTGATTATGGGCTTTCAACTTAAAACCAACTGAAAATTAGTGGATTGGTCTTAACCGTTTATATATTACTTAATTACTTCTCCAACTACTGATGTGGAACTTTACTTATTAACACTCTCCTTCACGCAAATGCGTGGACAACTGTGATAATACCATCCCCGGAGTGGCCCAACATCGGGTGGTTCTGATACCATGTAAAGTATAGCAGAATATATATATTATTGTGTTGTGATTAATATGAGAGAATACAAGATGCATATATATATATATATCGCTAACATTACATTGACATGTTAACAATAGATAATGCTAACTTTCCTAAACACTTAATATAAATATGTTAAGATATCTTGAGATTAACTCGATCTTCAAGTCTTTCATTTTAGTTTTGAAGGTCTTCATAAGCTTTACGGACTTCATAATCTTGTCCGTAAGATACATATATTACGGCTCAACATATGTCTAATAGACTTTAAAGAAATATTTTTAGGTTTTTTTATGGATTCGGTTGTCTCCAGTTGCCCCAAACCACCAAAGTCGTGATCTTCTGAATTCCGAGCCACCTCACTCCACCCAAAGAAGAAAAACATATCTCATAGTGTATGTCAGAATAAAAGCACAGATCAATTAAATAAATTGTGTAATCAATGAATTATAGAAAAACCTTATAAAGGATACGAAGCACTTGTACTCATTGGCTGAAACAAAACGCTTGCAATGGAGAACATTCAAATTCCAAACTTTCAATCAGGAAACAACAAAAAATCCAAGTTTTGTTAAGATCTCAACTTTGAAATTCAAAAGAATATTTCGTTAATTACAGTCAGTGGGAAAATTCTTTTTAAATAATTTGGTGTTGCACTAAAAAGAAATTCAGAAAATACATAATTTAATAAAAATTGTAGCTTAAAAATATTTTAGTGACAGGATCTTGTAAATATAGTTGAAACAGAAGGCCACCTAAAAATAATATTCTGTTTTAATAGTATAGATAGATACATTTAGTACAATTTTTTTTTGAAACACCAAAGTGACAATTTTTTAAGCGCGGGTTTTTTAAATTTTAGACAAAATTTGATATAAATTAAAATTTTGGTGATTATTGATCTCCTATATATTATTTGCGACGTGATTTATACACATGTCGTTACTACAATCATTCACGGTAAAAAAATGTTGACATGACACTAAAAAAAAACGACATGTATTTAGAAAATTGTGATATGACATCAAACTAATTGAGAAATATGAAATTTTCTAATAAAAAATTACATCTTTTTGCAAGAATTTTAAATATGGTAATGAATAATAACTCATATATCATCATTAAGGTCAATTTCCATAAAAGTATTTATTTTTGATAAAATTATTAAAATGTTTTAATAAATTATATATCACTATTAAAATAATATATATATATATATATATATCACATTAATAAAAAACTAATAGGATTACAAATATAAATTTGCGTTAACTTACATATCATATTTGTATAAATATAATTGTAAATGTTCATAAAAAATATAAAGAAAAAGTAACACTAATCCAAAAAAATGATATTTAAATGTTTAAAATTTATTTAAAATTATCTGTTTATCTTCATAATGTTAATTAACCAATTATTTTCTCAGTTTAACATATTTTAACTAAAACAAAAAAAAATCTCAAATTTCTTAGCATTTTTATTTATATAAATATATATATGTACATATATGAAATAAATAATCATCAAATGTTATATAATATAATTAAAACTAACACTATAAAATGTAATTAATATTCATTAAAATTTAAATAAAATATAATTGAAATAGTTATACCAAAATCAAAAGAAATAAAATTACAAAAATATTTTTTATAAATTTATTTTAAACTATTAAAATTAAAATATAAAAATAATAATATTTAAATATAAATCAAAATTTTAGTTTGAAATAAAAATTATCTTTCAAATTATTATTTCTGCGCATGACGCAGGAAAACACCTAGTTTGTATATATTAGATATATTTGGGTATTTTGGATATGTTTTGGTATAACGAATATTATTTTTTTGATAATTTTCAGTTAATTTTTCAGGTTATGAATATCTTTTGGGTATTTATTGGGTTTTTGATTATTTCTCGAGTTTCAGATATTTTTTTAGGTTTTCAGGTACTTCAAATCTTTTTCATACTTAATATCTGAACCGACCTAAACCTGTATATACACAAATATATGTATTTTGCATGTATTAGAATTATGATTCCAAACCGTTACTTCCACGAAAAGAACCAATCTAAACCCTAATTAAAAAACTCAAATATTTAATTAGGTACAAATGTTTAGGATACAAAGAACCTAGATAAGAAGGACCGACTCAAGTATCTGAATATCCAGATCTACTCTCTCATTATATTTTGTATGTATTTCATAAGATATACATTTGTTAAATTGATATAGTTTATGATTTACTTGGTAGATTTTTAGCTAATTCAATAGAACATATTGTAGGCTTTTAATAGTTTTAAAATTTCTTAATTGTTTTTATTATAATACTTTTTTATAAGAAAATAATTTATTGTTTTTATTTAACATATGATTTGCAAAATTATTTTTACTAACTTTGATTTTTGAATATCTGAAACTATATAATCTAAGATGACATAGTACAATGTTTAATGATACAACATATATTAATTCATTTAATAATTAATATATAAATATTGTAGATCATGAGTATAAAATATAGCGTATAAAATTATCGATTAACAGTTACTAATTTACTATGATGCAAAATAAGTTAATTTATAGAAGAATATCATATAAAAAGAATAGTAATAATAATAAAAATGTTAAATTAAGATTTTGAACCATGGTTTTAATTGGATACTCTCTTATAGCTGACGATCATCATGGAATATAGTTATATATAAATAAATATATATATATATATATATATATATTATTGTACTAAATTAAATATATAATTCGTTTTTGGGAAGAAATATAAACAATAAAAAATATAATAGCATATACATACATGGGAATGCACAAGAGGGACCCAATTACCATAACTTCATTCCCTCTGATTTCGGTAGCAAACGAACAACTAGATTTGGATCCGCACAACCGTGCAAGTGTTTATTTTCGTTTATAATTATATAAATATTTTATTTTTACTTTTAAATTGATATATATATATATAGTAATCACATATATAAAATATGTAAATTCAATATTTTTTAAGCATAATAATATTAGAGTATACTTGTTTTCATCAAATAGAGTGTTTCAAACTTTCACATGTGTTTTTTTCTTCTTTTTATTTTATTTATTTGCTAGATTATTATTTCATTATTAAATAAATAAATTGAAATAGAACTTGGTAAAATATTAAAATATTATCATCTACAAAGATAATGTAATATTGTTCAAAATAAGATGGTTAAAAAAAATAAACTTATAGCTTTATTATAAAGAATTTAACTAAACATTTAATTTTATATGTATATATATTTATTTTACATCATTATTTAATTTTAATCATATATTTAAATGTTTCTTTAAATATTTCAAATGTAATAATAATTTATAGTTTGCTTGTTGTAAAATGTTTAAAACCATCACATGTATTTATTTCTTCTTGTTATATATATATATATTTATATTATTGTATTTTTATTTAGTTACTAAAAGAATTAATATGTGCATGAAAAAAATATATTTGATAATTAGTTTGTATTTAATTTATGTTAAATTGATCGGCCATGATTTTGACCCACTTTTAGTCATGGTTTATAAGTGCTTTTACATATATTTACTACGAAATATAGTCTATTTAGAGTATTTACAGGTTCAGGTACGACTTGGAGTAAAATGGTGATTTTGGTATCTTTTGGAGCCTTTTAAGTGCAGAACTACACAGACGCGTCAGATGTTTAGATATGGATGGAGACCTTCCCACGGTGCGATTGGGCTGATCTTTGGACACAAGATAGATCTTTGAGTTAGCTTTCCAATGCCACCGGTTTGAGGTCAATCCGACNAGAGGAATGTATATCGATCGATGGGAAATCACCCATATCGATCGATATGAATGTCAGGACGTGGGATTACTATGTTTCATGACTGCCAGAAGCCCTAATGCAATCCAAATTACCAGAATACCATTGGACGACCAGAAATCCTATTTTATGTTATTTCTAAGCCCTTGTTGACGGCTACGCTTTCACAACTCTTTCATCACTTCAGAATTATTGTATTAGATTAGG
>OVBX01004015.1:0-15478 GCA_900406325.1 Erucastrum elatum | reverse complement strand
ACATGATGAAAATGCATGCAAATGAAAAGATAAAACAATGCAAATATGCAAGATATCAGTCTCAAGACGCCTCTCATGTCAGAACTGACACGGCTAACCAGCTCTGATACCGCTCCGACCGCCTATGGCTAATGGGCCGCCCATGCCCGCTCTCTTGGCCCATGGGTCCCATCTGATCCGACGGCCGGTCGTTAATTTTCCAAGGCTCGAAATTATTTTTTACTGACCCTGCAATCACCATCTGACTTTTTCCTGTGTTTTGGTCTCACTCGCACGCTATCGCAAATCACTTCCCAATAGGTCATCCATCCTTCCCTACTCAAGCTCAAGCACACTTAAGTCTGGAGTTTTTTCAAGATGTGCTCTGGAAAAGGTAAATCAATTTTGGTAACATAGGTAGTCAAATCAATTCTTTTAAGTCTTTTCATGTACCAAAAACCTGAGATGTTACACTATATATGTGATATATACAAACACTTTGAATTGGAGAGTCATCCCCTATATATTAAAGGAGAAGCACTTTTAAGAGTTTTCATATTCAAATTTGCAGAGAGAATGTCAAACTTTCATTGAGAAATCTTTATTTTGTATTTTGCATTCGTGTCACTCTTGCAATGAAAGTTTAGAAAAACGGTCAATTAAATGCTAATATTAATTTCCTTTTTTGGTTATCTTAACATTAATCTCTTACGTTTATATTGTCGCATGCTTACGTTCATATCCATGAACACCTAAATATTATGCTTACGTTTATATTGTCGCATGCATTAGGGAAAACCGCGAGATAATGTTGAAAGCAACGTCAACGTCATGCAAGAGATCCATTCGCGAGCAGGATGAGAAGAAACTAAGAGAGGCGCTTCTACTTGCAGACGCTTGTGTAAACGTCGAGAAAGTGAGAAGAGCATCATACTTGATAAGCTTATCGTCATCGCTCACTTTAGCTTACGTTTATATTGTCTCATGCATTGAGGCAAACCGCAAGATGATGTTGAAAGCAACGTCAACGTCATGCAAGAAATGCATTCCTGAGCAAGATGAGAAGAAACTAAGAGAGACGCTTCTATTCTTTTATGCTTGTGGATCAGACGGATAACCAAGTGAAGAAATAGGTGGTCCTTGATTGCTAAAAGAGTCTCGGGTCGGACGGATAACCAAGAGAAGAATTATTGGAACACACATCTGAGTAAAAAACTTGGAGTCAAAGATCCAAAAACCAAGCTGAGCAGTGTTCGTAGTGTTGATCAGATCAGTCAGCCAGTCACACAAATCCTACTAGAACATTAGGAGAAACAAATATCACATCCTCTCTTGACAGAACCGGAGCAAGAGAAGCCATTCGTGAGCATGATGGGAAGAAAATAAGAGAAGCGCTTTTATTCGCAAACGCTTGCACAAATGTCGAGAACATGGTCGAGGAGAAGAGCTTCATACTCAATAAGCTTATCATCGTCACTCACTTTAGCAGGAGCCAATTGCCGAAGTTGTGCATCTGTTGAGTATAGTTGTTACGTCTTGCATTATTGATATGATGATTGTTTGTATGTCTATCTCTTATAAAGTTTATTTAAATTTATCTGTTTAGGGTCGTGGTTTTATTGACTTATGTCGGTTTGAATGGATGATTGTTGCGGTGGTATTTATGTCTGGCTGATTGAAGATTTTTATATTATTTTTGTTAAAGAGATATTTTGATCATAAAAACGTATATGGCACAAGAGTTCAAGTAGAAAAGTATATAAGGTACTTAGACATTCATATGTTCTATAATACATATTTTTGTGGTTATAATAAACGGGATTCATTAGTTACGTGTGTTGACGATGTAGTGATACAGGAAAAGTAGTTTATACTCCTGCGGTTAATTTTTATTATGAAGAAGACGTTTAATTATAAACAAAATTTTCAACTGTAATTTATAACTAGATCTTAACCCGCACTCCTGTGTGGGTGTTTTTTTTAATTTATGTTCAATATAAAATTTTAAACGCTGATTTAATAAAAAAATCTCTATATTTTGTAATTTTACGATTTATTTAATTTAAGTAAAATATTATATCCTTTTAATTCATGCGATTTAGTTAATAGTCGTACAATACTAATATTTAATAATAATCAATATATGAATATAAATTTGATTAGATAAACTTTAGAAATGTAACCAATTAATTTAAATTGATTAAAAATGCACTGGCTGAATATGTAAACTAAAAAAATATAAAAAGAAAATACTTAATTTATTGTAAATGCAATGACAAAATGTGCAAATAATAGAAAGTACAAAAAATACTACTATCCAAGTTACCAAACAATTTTCATTTAAACTCCTATCATTGTTTCCAAACAGTACTTAAGGTACTTCAATTTTAATAATATAGATATCGTGTAACATTTATTGTGGGTTTGTCTATTTTTAATAAGGAGTGATGAGCAAGATTTATATTTATAAGAGATTTGCAATAGATTTAAAAACTTTAGTTTATGGAAATTTTAGAAATCTTAGTGTGGTGAGCAAGGAAAAAATATATGAACGGACGTTTTTGACGCATCAACAACTTCCAATCATTAGGTTATAGTCTTATATAAGAGATCTCTCTCACATCTTTGTACTCATTGCATGAAAATTTTAAAATTATTATTATTTTATTATTTTATCAATTTTTGTCATATTTTACACCGATCCAATTTGGAACCGATAAAATTTATTAATTTACAGAGATTAGTAATTTATCGTATATTAATTTATAGAGGTTCTACTGTAATTGTGATTAGTTATGAATTTAAAAAATTGAAGTAAACAAACACCACACACAAAATTGGATCTTTAGTTTAGTCAAATATAGTTTTTTTATGGTTTTTTCATATCAGACCAAGAAGTAGAAACATAATCAGATTTCTATAAAAAATCATAAATTGGAAAGTTTTAAAAGAAAAAAAGTTTGTAAAATCGATTGACAAACATAATTCAGGTGCCAACCGAAGAGATTACATTAGGTTAGAAAAAAATGCAAAGACTGTGATAAATACTTGATGATATGAAATGTTAGTTGAATTGTGATGTTTTTAATAAAAAATACTAGTAACTTACAATTACATATGCAACATATAGTTACTAAACATAAAATATATAGTCTCAAATATGCATTTCACTCCGCGCATGAGCGCAGATATCACCTAGTTTACTGTATTAAGGATATGTGAGTGAATGGTGAAGAGTGAGAGACAAATCACATCCAAACAAACATGCCAAACCCCATCAAATCAGGCTCAAGTCTTTGCCTTGTCAACATCCACACCCATTAACCATTAACCCTTTCTTTCCACCATCTCCACCTCCGTATCCCCAATTTTCTCCATAATTTCCTTTTTTTTTCTTTCTTGAAAGCATATCTCCATTATGAGTTAGAAATTAAACTTAAATAAGACTTTTTTTTGAAAACCAACTTAAGACTTCGTTTGCACAAAAAAAAAAGAAGAGAAAATGACTTCTACTAGGTTTTCAGAGCATGCACATATTTGGTTATGTGTACAAATTTTAGAATGCAAATCCTTACAATGAGCAATTCGGTATAAATATCCTGCTGCGATAGTGAATCTCGCCTTTGGGTTTTGACTTCGAAAATCATAAGGTCTCCTTCGTGGATTCTTGTCATTAAGTGCAACTGTATGCAAAAATATCAATATCGAAAACTTTTTATGTATTCTGAGATGACCGAGCTTGGTTCACTACCAAATTACCTTTGAATGAGACTATATATTAGTATTGATCCATTGGACATTCATAATGGCATATACCATGTAAATGCCAAGTGGACGTAGAGATGCTTTGAATCGTCNGTAGAGATGATTTGAATCGTCAACAAAGTTTGAAATAAAGCACTGTTTTAGTTAATTTAAGATCTATTTAATTATAAACATTGGTTTTCTTTTTTAACACTCTAATTTTCACACTTACTATTCCACATCATTTTTTTTCTTTCTTCCACATATACTTCAAACATTCAATCAATATTTATATTTTATAATAATTTTATTTCAAAAACAAATTATCTCCTTATCAGTTTATTTTAATTATTTCATATTTCTACTTTGATTTTGTTATTAAATAATAACTTTAAAACATAAACAATTTAAACAAAATGCAAAATAACAATAAATTTAAATAAAATTAATAGAGATGAAATTTTATGATATATTTAAATCCTACTCTATCAAATCCATATCATCATTATCAAATCCATTAATCATCATGAAAATATTTATTTAAATATTAATTTCAAGGCTAATTATCATATTAATAAACCATACATTCACTAAACTGAATGAACTACTTCCTTAGTTCCTTAAAAGATCACAATTTTGTAAGTATTTAAGAGAGATGATAATGAGATATCTCTAAATTTTTAGCCTTAAGATATATATATATATATATATATATATGAGTTTAAAATCAAACCGAGTTAATTGGACAAATCAGATCTCAACAAAAAAACCAGGTAAAACTAATCAAACTCTCTTCAAATCGCAGTGGCCTAACGCAGATCACCGCACCAAATCAGTTTGCCACCGCGTTTGGCCTTATTCTAATCCACATAGTCACCGTAGTGTTGGTCCGCGCCCAACCCCCAAGGTGGAGTCTCCCTGTCCAATCGCCGCGACCAAGCTCCATCTAGCTCCGTCCTAGTCCCATCCATTCGACTTCCCATGCTAGTAATCCGCGGAGTGCACTGGCCCTCAACGTCAGACCGTGGCTCCACTCTTTTGTCTCGAACAAAATCGGTATCAATCAATTCAGTTGGTCGGGACCGATAGATCCTTTCCGACCAATTTCTGGAAATTTTCAGAAAAAAAATCTCTTGTGCTTTAGATATTTCATGTTGGCCCTAACATTCTTTAATTGCACAATGTCTTTTTATTTTATTCTAATCTTTCAATTATTCATTCTACACTCTGTCAAATGCTAATAAGCACATATAAGCAATGTAGACATCTAAAATACACATCTAAATGACCTAAATGGTGCAAAAAAGAGTAAAAAAAGTCATTAAAATTGAAAAACATCTTTTCTGTTATCAACTAAAAAACAGACTTATACTGACTCTGTAGACCACACTGATAACTCCGCATCAATGTGAACGACAAAAAATGGTTGAATCCTGGTACTTCGTGCTAGACTATACGCCTTCAAATTCTTCGCTTGTGGTACATGAATGATCTCTAAACTGAGAAAACTTTCTTGCAAGGTCTTAATGTCTTTCAAATAACTTGCAAATGCATGCCATTCTTCTGGTTCCGAAACCATCTTCACCAATTGAGAACAATTGGTTGCAAACGTGATCTGAAACTGACACAATCATACACTCCATTGCCCAAAGTAGTGCCTCCACCTCCGAATGAAGAGGGGATAGGCTCGCCTGTATATTCCTTGCTCCCATCAAACCAACAAAACCTTCTAAACTACTATATCATCCTTGTCTGGAAAAAAAATCATTATCTTTTCAAGAACCATCTGTAAAACACCACTGCCCTGGGATTGACGGTAGATTTAAAACCTCTACATTTTGTATGTCTAGCTGTGTAATAAAGACTTGTGCTTTGCTCAAAGTGGTGATTTGTTTCTGCAAATTTAAGTGTTTCCATGGATCAGTGTCTAAATTACTAAAAACTTTCTTATTCATTCATTTTCAAATGTACCATAAAATCCAGACAAAATGATGATCATTCATTTTTGGTTGAACCCTCCAAAAAAGGTGACCCATATTTGGGAAAAGGGATCCAATGGGAAAATAGCCGGATTTGATGGTATATGTGTTAGTGCCCAAACCTGATGTGCTGGAGGACTTTCGAAAAACACATGGTTAAACGATTCCTCTGCATCTCCACATCTGACGTAACATAGATCCCCTTGTAGCCCTCGTGCATGTAAATTTTTCTTAATTGCTATACACCCTGACACAAATTGCCTTACAAAGTGCTAAACCTTTTGCGGGCAGTGTTTTTTTCTGGATTTGACTGTATATTTCCCATTTTGTGTGAAGTTCCATCCATCTCTATCCATCATATAAGTCTTGCTTAGTGGTATCTTTCTATTAGGGGTGGGCATTTCGGTTTAATTATGAGTTCGGTTTGATTTGGATTATTTGGGTTATTTGGATCTAAGAAAATTGTAACCAAAGGCAACCCATATTAATTTGGTTTGGTTTATATTCGGTTTGGTTCGATTTTACTTCGGTTTGGTTTGTGTTCGGTTAGGTTTTAGTTTGGTTTGCTTTGTGTTTGGTTCAGGTTAATTTGTTTTTTTTTCTATATTTCAATTCAGTCAAATTTATTTCTTAGTTTTCTTCTAGTTCAATTGCACAATATTTTATAACTAATAAAAATATAAACTAATCACCGTTTGACAATAAATCATTATTTTCTTCATATTTAAATATAAAACCAAACATCACAATAAATATGTAAAATATGTAATCCAATACCTCTTCGGTTTTGATGTTAATGTATGAAATTCATATTTTTTTATTATATTTTTAGTTGTGTTTATTCTATTCATTGTAAAAATAGAATGTATAAAGTTATGTTTAGTTGTTTAGGCTAGATTGTTAAATATACTAAATCTTTATATTATCAATATATTTAATTAATCTAATTAAAAACACTTCGATTTTTTTATTTGGTTCGGTTTAAAACTAAACCGAACTTTTCGGGTTACTAAAATCTTGAACCAAATGGTGTGGACATATAATTTGTTCTGGTTTGGATCGGTTTGGGTTCGATTGGGTCGGTTCGGTTTGGTTTTTTTGCCCACCCCTAATTTTTTTTTTAATTTTCACATCATGATGGTCCACTAAATCCTGAATTGCCTGTAGAAGTTCGCGAAGCTGAGTCAATAAGAGAGTCAACTGTAATATCAGGGTAACTATTGTGTTTATTTTTATTTGCTGGTCTTGGGCGAGTGGTTGGGAGCCAGAGATCATTCCATACAGAGATGGATGAGCCGGATTCCATCCGTTTAATTATTCATTTGCTAACTAGAGATCTAGCAGAAACAATACTCCGCTAAACGTACGACGGAGAGTATGATCGGATCGGTTCAAGAGGTGAAGCATTCCTGAAGTACCGTCCTCTAAAAACTCGAGAGAATAAAATATTTGGTTTCTCAATCAAATGCCATAACTGCTTACCAAGCATCGCCGTGTTAAAATCAGTTAGGTCCTTAAAGCCTAAGCCACCTTCATCCTTGTTTAAACATACTTTATCCAATGACATCCAATGCATACCTCTTGTGCTGTCACCTGGCTCCACCAGAATTAGGCTACCACACTCGTCAATTTCTTTGAGGTAGCCTTTGGCAAGCGATAATAAGACATCACATGATTTGGTAATGATGTAATTGCTGATTCAGTGATAACTTTCTTTCCTCTTTTAGTAAAAAAATGAAAGGTACAACCATTAATCCTACTATTCAATAGGCCTACTATTCAAATGCTCCTGAAAAAATCCAAACACTTGTATCTTTGACCCTCTAAAATTTTCTGTAAGTCTCGGATAAGATCTCATTCATCCTAAGTTTTGAATTCCTAAAATATCCCTCAACTCTTGTTTACTGTATTCTTCAATCTTGTGTCCAAACTGAATTGAAGATTTTTGAAAATTTATTTGTTGACTGATACAGCTTCATACTCCTTTAAAATCCTGAGAATTGTCTGACACTCTTCTTTTTGTGCTTTGTTAAAGAAGAGACAGTCATCTGCAAAAGAGCATATGAGATATCTGTGGAGAAGCTCTAGCAACTGATCGACCATGGATTTTACTTATTTTTAGACATGGTCTATAGGTGTTTATATATATAAAAATCTCATATGCAGGTTCATGTACATTTTGGAGGAAAGTGGTGATTTTGGAGCCTTTTGAGTGCAGAGCTGCGCAGACGTGTCAGATGTTTAGATATGGATGGAAACCTTCCTATGGTGCGATTGAGTTTATACTTGGACAAAAGATAGAGCATTGAGTTATCTTTCCAATGCCACCGGTTTGGAGTCAATCCAACGGTTAGATCAGAAGTTATGCTCGTTTTACTGAATAGTAGTCAGTCTGCCTCACGAGAAAAGCTGTTGAGAAGAGGAATGATTTATGACCGCCGCCTGAAGCCCATAATCCATCACAAATTACTAGATTGTCCTTGGACGACCAGGAACCCTATTTATATTATTCTAAGCCATTGTTGACGGCTACGATTTCTTTAAACGTTCTATTCTATTGTTCTCTTTGTTGGGAGAGAAGGGAGGAACTCCTTTCAGAGTCCTCCTGAAACTCTATTGGTTTTGGTTTTAATATCTATTGCAATTTATATTATATTCATCTATAATTTTTGTGACAACTATCATGTTTAAGTAGATTCACCTGTTAGGTTTAGGATTTTATATGGTTCTGATGAATTAGTCCCAAAATAGGATTGTTAGAGAATTAATATCCATTGATTAGAAGTATAATATATGAGACTTACAACTTAATTTATTATATATGAGATATAAGATGTATCATGAATTTTGGACTTACAAAATATTCAATTGATTTTTATGTTGCCACCTAAGCTAAATTAATAGCCTAACTAAATGACACATCACTAAGTCTCTTTTGTAATTAGTATAAAATATAGGTTATAAATTTTTAAATAATTCTCTTTTAATATATACAGTGAAGTCTCTATAAATTAATAATATTACGACTACACCAAAATTATATTTTTTTAATTTATAAAGATATTAATTTATCGAGATACTAATTGAAACAAAAACTAAATTTATAGAAAATTATATTAATTTATATAAATTTTTAGTGTATATTAATTTATAGAGGAGGAATTATTCTCTTATATCCTACTTTAATGTGTTACCATTCCAAACATTCATTGTATTTGCTACACAAGCCGAGCTTTTTGTGGTCGCTTTCTTTACTATGGCCAAGCTGGTAATAATAATAGTAGCAATGCCAGACTTTTCGATTACAAAACATGTGTGCGGTCGTCCTACCATTTAACAGCATATGCTGTACAGTTTAGTCATTATTATGTGTGTTCTTTTCTGTCTAAACGCGTTTTTAAACTTCTAAACTAATCTTTTACACTAAAAATCATTTTCATTCCAGTGCTTTAACCAAAAGAAAATTAATTAATTTGCTTACACCAGAAAATATGTGATTTCTGTAATTTAAGAGTCTCAATTTAATAATAGTTTATAAAGAGTTTTTTTGGTGTAATGGAAGTGAAACCTCTCTTCGTCAAATAGATTACAGTTATCGACTTATCGTGATTTTTTTTGAATTACTTAAGATAAAATAATACTCCATCTGTTTTATAATAGGCGTTATTCTAGCTATTTTTTTTGTTATACAAAAAGTATCACTTTACAATTGCAATGCAAATTATACTTAGTTTCAACTGAAAATTAATTGCAAATTGCATTGATTTTATTAATAATTTTATTTATCTCAAATATTATTGATCAAAAAGTGTAATTAATAACAATTTACATATATTTCAACAATTTTTTTTGATATGTGTGAAAAGTGTCGGAGTGATACTTATTAAAAAATGAAGGGGGTAATATAATATACGTCAAAAATCTTTTAATCTACAAATCTGTAGTGGTATTTTTTGAAAAGTTTATAAAATACATATTTATTACATAAAATATGAGTACATAGGTGATGATTCATAAACAAATCAAATATAAGGATTTCTCTTTTTCAAAAAGAAGATAAGGATTTCCGCAAGAAATTAACGTTGCAAGGATAAATGTATTTTCTTAAAATTTCACCAAGTATTCTTTTTTTTTGGAACAAGTTTTTGAGAAGTTTATCACAAAACGGTTTTTTTTTAAGTTTCACACGTGCATGTGTTAAGGTACGGTATGGGTAAACATGAATTGGTCTTTTTTTTTTTTGTTTTTTGCGTTGGCCTTGGCTTCACTCGTCACGTACATTAGATGTTTGGGCCATATACATTCGCAACATTCCAAAATTTGTCGGGAGTCACACGAATGTGTACTTCATACGTGGCAAATAAAATGAAGTGAAAGGAAAATTAAAAATCAATTATTTTTCCGTTTTAATTATTGCATAGCATTTCAAAACTGAAATGACTATATATACCTTGTCTTGCATTTTGCATTTTGACAAACGCTATCTAAAAACAAGAGGTATATATATCAACCATAACACAATCGAAGAAAAAAAAAAGACTCATGTTATGATATTAAAATTGAGATTTCTTGTAATGACAAGGTCAAAACATGGGATTCACAAACCAAAATAGTATTTCTCCTCACTCAACACAATAAAAATCATAGTTAAGCTCCAAAGAGATCCCTTTGGGAATGATGCAATGTTTGATGAGTATGGTGCCATTGTTAAAAGCGGTACATTTGATCTTATCATTCAGCATCATTATCTAAACATTGTAACTATTTATGGCTGTTCGAGCACCAATATGATGCTGATGGTAACTTCAAAAAACATAAAGCGAGATTGATCGCCAATGGTAAGTCACAAGAGCATGGTGTGGAGTTCTCTGAAACCTCCAGCCATGTTGTTAATTAAATTAGGCCTAATAAGCAAAATACTTCATGTCGCTCTCACTCATCAATGGTGTATCAATCGGTTAGATGTGGAGAATGCGTTCTCCAAGGAACCTTGGATGAGGATGTCTACATGTTCCAACCACCTAAGTTTTTCAATAAGAACAAACATCATCATGTATGCAAGTTAAAGTGATCCATCTATGGCTTAAAACAAGCACCTCATGCTTGAAATGCAAGATTTGTGAATTTATAACTAATCATGGGTTTATGCAGCGTAAAAGCGACACAAATCAATTCGCTTACATGAAACGGGTCCATCATGCTGATTTCTTGATGTGTGTTGATGACATTATAATCACTGCATCAGGCCAGATCGCCTCATTCCTTGGCATCTCTGAAAACTTTAATGAATGTGGTCCCTTCCTTGGCCAGGCTCGATATGCTGAAGAAAATATTGAACTATTATTTGGGAATGTAAGTCGTGTACAACCACCGTTGACTTGGAATCTAAACTTGCATGAAGAGAGGGAAACAGATAGATAATCTTGCAAGACCTAATATTTACTAGGCCAGACATATCCTCCATTGTGCAACAAATATGTCTATTTATGCATAACCCTCGTGATCGACATCTTCAATCTTCAAAAACAATAATCATGTTACATACAACAAAGAAAATCACATGGTCTGCAACTCTTACAGAATCAAAAGATGCCAGTGACTACATATTTAGACGCTATCTGGGATGGCAGTCCATTGACGAAAAGATCAACATCCGTCTACCGCATCTAGTTGGGAGACAACCTAGTTTCTTGGTCAGCAAAAAGGCAACAAATAGTTTCTTGCTCAAGCACTGAAGCCGAATATAAAATAGTTGCTAATTTTTGTTGTCGAAACATGCTGGCTTCGAAACTTACTATTAGAAATGGACATTCCTTTCACGCAAGCTATATTGGTCTATTGTGATAACATCAGCATTTTATACTTGTCTTCCAACCCTGTTTAACAGACGAAACACATTAAAACTAACATCTGCTTTTACAGTGAAGATATGCAAATGGGACAAGTTTGGGTTTATCACATCTCTACTTCACTGCATTATGCATACATCTTTACTAAAGGACTTCCATCTTCTTTATTTCTCAGTTTTCATACCAGTTTAGGTGTTTTAAACCCCACACTAGAACTGCAGGAGGGTAATAGATTCCAATAATATTATGGTGATATTTAAAGCATTCGATGAGTACATCCCATATAGTGTGGACCATATTGTATCATATATTCTCAGTAAATACAGTAAATCCTTTCAAAAGAAAACTTTTTATATGGGAGATTGGTTGGGGTGCAGTTAGCTTTAACTTTTATTTACAGCCTTTAAAATACCAATCATATTTTAATTTAATTGTAAGGCTATAAATAGCCAAACAATATATAAAAATGGTTATAGACCCCTTAATTACTGAAGCAATATTTTATATGATGTAAAAACAATATACATATACAGTACATACATCTACAACAAACATTACACAAAAAAATCTTAGAGCAGACAATTTAAATCTACACCTCAACCAATCACCTTCTACTTTAACACACACAAATTATACATCTACACATTTATGTGATTTGGATAATATGTCACGTACCTACCATTATTCATTCAATATAAATGTTCTGTCGAGAACTTAACTAATGTTACTATGATCTCAACCTAACAGGGCTACCCCTAACAATGTATCAAAATCTTTAGCAATAACTCTTACTTTTTAAACAGAGCTTAAAAAGGTTGAAAATTATTAGCCTGAATTTTAAAGGCCTTAAATTTTAATTCATTTATTTTACTTCATACAATCTTATACAATATTTAACTATATATTGATATTTTAAATTTTTTGACTATGCAAAATATTTTTTTTGCTAAATCATAAAATCGAATATTCTCGCCAAAACCTCAAAAACGGATTTTCTAACCAAAACATTAAAATTGATTTTTCCGCCAAAATTAGAATCATTTTTTTTCTACCAGTTTTTTTATGTCAAAACAGCAAATTTAGTTTCAGCCAAAACGACTAACTTCAAATTTTTGGCCGAAACCACAAAATCGAATATTCTCACCAAGATCGTAAAATTTGAGTTATCCGACCAAACCCGTGAAATGGATTTAGAAAATATCAATTTATTCAGTCAAAACCATAAAATTGAGTTATCAGAAAAAAAAAAGAGTTTTTCTGCCAATACCTAAATTTGAGTTTTCATTCTAAAACAGAAATTGAGTTTTCTTGGCTAATGGCGAAAAATCAAGTTTTTCCGTCAAAACCGTAAAATTGTGTTTCTTGTCAAAATCCCAAAACTGTTTTTTCCTACCAAATCTACAAAATCGAATTTTCTTGCTGAAACTGCAAAATCGAGTCTCAAAATCAAAAATCAAAAATCGAGTCTCAAAATCATTTTTTTCCTACCCCTAACAATGTATCAAAATCTTTAGCAATAACTCTTACCTTTTAAACAGAGCTTTAAAAGGTTGAAAATAATTAGCCTGATTTTTAAAGGCCTTAAGTTTTAATTCATCTATTTTGCTTCACACAATTTTATACAATATTTAAAAATATATTGACATTTTAAATTTTTTCGATACGGAAAATATATTTTTTTTGCTAAATCATAAAATCGACTATTCTAGCCAAAACCTCAAAAATGGATTTTCTTGCAAAAACAGTACAACTGATTTTCCGCCAAAATCAAAAATCAATTTTGTGCCAAATTTAGAATCATTTTTTTTCTACCAAAACAACAAAATCAATTTTTTTTATGTCAAAACAGAAAAATTAGGTTTTTCAGCCTAAACGACTAAATTCAAATTTTTGGCCAAAACTGCAAAATCCAATATCCTTACCAAGATCGTAAAATTTGAGTTATCCGACCAAACCCGTGAAATGGATTTAGAAAATATTAATTTATTCAGTCAAAACCATAAAATTGAGTTTTCAGGAGAAAAAAAAATGAGTTTTTTTCTGCCAACACCTAAAATTGAGTTTTGATGCTAAAATAGAAATTGAGTTTTCTTGGCTAATGACGAAAAATCAAGTTTTCGTCAAAACCGTAAAATTTTGTTTCTTGTCAAAATCCCAAAATTGATTTTTCCTACCAAATATGCAAAATCGAATTTCTTGCTGAAACTGCAAAATCGAGTCTCAAAATAAAAAATCAAAAATCGAGTCTCAAAATCGAATTTTTCTACCCCTAACAATGTATCAAAATCTTTAGCAATGACTCTTTACTTTTTAAACAGAGCTTAAGAAGGTTGAAAATAATTAGCCTGAATTTTAAAGGCCTTAAATTTTAATTCATTTATTTTGCTTCACACAATTTTATACAATATTTAACTATATATTGACATTTTAAGTTTTTCGATTATGCAAAATATAATTTTTTCGCTAAATCATAAAATCGAATATTCTCACCAAAACCTCAAAAACGGATTTTCTTGCCAAAACAGTAAAACTTATTTTCATCTAAATCATAAGATAATATTGTACGTTCCTCGTTTTGAAGGATATTATAAAATGCGCTAATCCTAGCTAAAACAGAGTTGGGTTTATATCTTTAATTGATAGAGTTATGGTTCGATTAGATTTTTCTCATATTCACTTTAAAACACTTTCCAAATGATTACAGTAAGGAGAGAAAAACATTACAGTAAGAAGAAAGCATGTTCACTTAAACAAATCCACAAAGTACCGAAGAGAAAAAACATTACAGTAAGGAGAAGCAAGCGTGTAAATTTCAAGTTTTTTTTTTGTGAATTTCAAGTTCATAAATGATTAAGACCACTTAGACCATGCACATTAGTGCATCTTGCATGAATTCTAAGAAAAAAAATATTATAATAAGACAGTATATATGAACTCCGCCTCTTGCAGACTCGCCGGGAAGAGCCGATATCATAGGATTTTCATGGGCCCCACGACACGTGGCGGCCCACGATTGGTCCGATTATAATTTTTTTTTTAAGAAAAAAGCAAACCAAAAAAAAAATATAAAAAGTAATGACCTGGCGAACCTCACCCCCATTTCGCTGATGCTGATGCCCTTACATGTTTCTTGTTTGCCCAACTTCTTCCGAGTCCACCCCACAGTTTCACGTCTCCTTGCTCCATCCCATTCACTTTCCAGTTTCTACGGTCTTCGCTTTCATACATACAGGAAAATTGATATTAAAATTTGCTGAATGTTAATTTTGATCGATAAATTGAGTCGCCATATAAACGTAACAAGCTTTTTTCTGAGTAAAAACCTGTAACAAGTTAAAACTACATTTTTTATGTTAACCAAAAAAGAAGAAGACTACACTTTGTAGATATCAGGACAGGTGAATCTAGGAAGATCTAGTAAGGAACCATTATATTTTATTTCCGTAAGGAATTCTCCTCTTTATAAAATAACAAAAAACATCATTTATGTTGTCTGTGTAAATAGATATTAACAAGATTCACACAATCCTAAAGCATCTCTATTATTAAAAGAGAAGTACATATATAAATTACCCCTTAAAGTTTCAATTTATTTACATTCATATGTCACTGAAGTAATAAATTTACTTACCTTTTAAAACTCTTTGTCTTTTACAGTTTAATTAATGCATATCCTAAATTTAACTTTAACTTAAAAACGAGTATAAATGCATATTTTTAGGAATTCTCATTTTTTAGTTATGTAAATGCATGTGTAAATACATATTTATTGGGATTTTCTATTTTGAATTATTGTTTCAACCAGCTTTGGTAACAATACAATCGGTTTCCATACTTATAGTATCTAATAACAATAAATTCAAAATAATTATTGTGATAAAAAATAAATTCAAAACATTTAATTAAATAATTAGCGTTTGTAAATAC
>OVBX01004014.1:0-15479 GCA_900406325.1 Erucastrum elatum | reverse complement strand
TGTAAGATATAAACATAAAAACTTCTATTCCGTGCATTGCACGGGACACAATACTAGTATCTGTTATAATTTATAAATGAATATGACGAAATAACGCACAAATTTATTATATACAGTGAAGGAAATTTTAAAATAACTAAAGAATGGGCCTTGAAAAGCGCGAAAGAAAGTGAAAGAAGGAAGAGTGCGCGTGAAAGCGACTCTAATCTCTGGATTCCACACCTCCTCCTCCTCTCTACTCCAACGGTTCTTCTTCCTTCCTCAACGAAATAATCAAATTTAACAGCCGAAGTTGCTTCGGCTATATATACCTCTTCCCTAACAGAATCTCGCTGGAAGTTTCAGCTCCTCGGTGGAGTGACAAAAACTCACCGTCTCTCTTTTTTTTAATACACGGTGGAGATGGTGTCGGCCGAACCCGAAAACGCTAGTTGGATAAGCGACCTGATCGATTCAGACTACGGAAGTTTCACAATCCAAGCTCCTGCTGGTTTCTCTTGTTGGCCTCTTCTTCATCAACAACAACCTATTATTGCCGTCTCTTCGAACTCCAGGTTTCCTTAAACTACCTCTGCCCCCATGCATCTTGTCTCTAACTGATTCAGCTAGGGCTCCGAGCTCTTTTGTTTAGTTGGTTTTACTTGTGGGATTGTTTGAGTAGAGGATATAGAGACGCTAGTGTCTTGTTATTTATCATCAATTTTTTTTTTTTTTACATTTTTTGTGCTTAAAGTCTGGTTCTTTAGATAATCCTTAGAGTTGATTCAATGAGTCAATGACATTGAGTCTTCAGGAGAGGTCTTTTGATTTGTTAATCAGGTGGGAATCAGATTCCTTTTTTTGTGTGTGGATAGAATAGGGCCTTCCTTTCTATCTGAGTAGCTAGTTTGACCTTATCATCTCTCTGTTTCTTAATGAATCTTCTTTGTGATTGTTTGAATCACAAAATAGTGCAGTTGTGTGTTATTTTTTAGTTTACAACTTTAGTTGAGTTGTATTGATATTTGTTCAGCGTGGGAGTTGATGGAAATTCAGAAGCCATCAAGGAACCTGCCTCCACAAAAAGGTAAAAGTTTTCCTTCCTTCTCCTGGTCAAACTCCACTTGTTGCACCTTTTGTTCAAAATACTAACTGAACCACAAAACTCTAGCAAATTTTTGGAACCTTTTTTTTTTTTGGAGAAATGGGTTCATAGCTTAACTGCTTGTGGGATCTGTATTGGCTCCCTTGAGATATTTTTTTTAGCTTGACAAGGTTTATAACTACTTTTTCTCAGGGCGAGATGTGAATCATCCTCTGCCACTAGCTCCAAAGCATGCAGAGAGAAGCAGCGACGTGATAAGCTGAATGACAAGTAATCCTTTTTCAGTTGTCCTATTGTAGGAATTGAAATTTATCACCCTTTGTTAAAATTGAATAACAGGTTTATGGAATTGGGTGCAATTTTGGAGCATGGACATCCTCCCAAAACAGACAAGGCTGCAATCCTGATCGACGCTGTCCGCATGGTGAAGCAGCTACGTGGCGAGGCGCAGAAGTTGAAGGACTCAAATTCAAGTCTTCATGGCAAAATCAAAGAGCTAAAGGTGGAACTTCCTTCTATTTTTGTAATCCTCCTTTCTCCATATGGATACTTACTAGTCTCCTTGTCATCTCTTGATCAGACCGAGAAGAACGAGCTGCGAGATGAGAAGCAGAGGCTAAAGACAGAGAAAGAGAAGCTGGAGCAACAGCTGAAAGCCATGAATGCTCCTCATCAACCAAGATTTTTCCCAGCCCCACCACCTATGATCCCAACTGCTTTTGCTTCTACGCAAGGCCAAGCTCCTGGAAACAAGATGGTGCCAGTCATCAGTTACCCTGGAATTGCCATGTGGCAGTTCATGCCTCCTGCTTCTGTCGATACTTCTCAGGATCATGTCCTTCGTCCACCAGTTGCTTGAACTGGTTTGCTTCTTACTTCCTCTGATAAAAAAGAAAAGAAAAGTCCATTTATTTTACTCTTCTCTTCCTCAGCTTTCTTTAGTCTTATCATTGCTTTTGTGTTTATCGGTGTTATGGTTATATAGCTGTTATCTGTTGAACAATGTTATGACATTTGTAAAACTCCAATTGCTTGAGGCAAATGTTATCTATTCACATGTAAATTTAAGCAGAGTTTGGCAGATCGCTCTCACATTATGAGTTCTTACATTAACACATAGAATAGGTATTTACTCTCTCACTATAAGAGTGTGAAAGTACAAAAAATAGGAACAGGAGAGACAGCAAAACATGATCTGCAAGTTTGCTCCTATGAGTTGATCTGCTTCTCTGAGTTTTGATATGTGATTATTATTATGAAGCTCTAATGTGACAGCTCTTGATGAACCTGTCAGAAAAATCAAGATACTTAGCCCAAAGAGGACGTAGATGAGGAAACGCTATATCAAGCCAAGGCTTAGCTCTTCCATTGAAATGAACAACAGCTGCACTTTCAGCATCAGAGAAGCTTGTGGTCTCTTGGTATCCGAGACCAAGCATATGCCAAAACGGATCTATTGTCTGGACATGGCCGTGGAAAGCTATCAACCCGGGAGGCAAAGTTCCCAGCTGCCACAAACTCAGGTCTGACTTTAAGTTCTGCAACATGAAAAAATGGTCCAAAGTTAAGTTGATCACTGCTTGATAAGCTAGTTAGTGGTTCTTGCTATTACCTCGTCAAGCCAATGATAGTAAGTGGAGCTTATGTTAGTCTTCCTCCAAGCAGCTAGATCGAAAACATTCATCCCATAAGCCCAAGCACATTCCTCTGGATCAAAGTTTCTAGCAATGATAGGGTTTGAAAAATTGAGATAACTCTTGAACTTCTTTGACATCACAAACTTGTCTTCTCCTCTACATGTCTCCACCGCTCCATTAACTTTCCCATCCATGTCAATGTCCCAAAGTGGTGAAAGATCAGTTTGGATCACAATGTCATCGTCTAGAAACACAACCTTGTCTAAGCTCGGAAACAACTGCAAAAAACAAAGAAGTTGTTAAGTGTTTAAATGGTCGGAGTCTTCTTCACCAGTCACACTGATCAAACTCACCTCTGGTAAATGAATACGGATGTGATTCATCAATGAGTTGTATTTAGGGCTAAGAGCTTGTAACTTAGCAGCCACGACAACAGGATTTTCGCTTTTACTAGCGGCGATAACCGATGAACCACCTCTGAACTGAGACCTCACTCTCTGATCTTTCTCCATAGCTTCAAGAACCGGAACTTTCCCTTTAGACAACCAATCAAAATGATGCAAAGCCTTGACCTCAATGATAGCTGGAGACAGAGGATGCAGTGAGAACCACGCTTGCATTGGGAAATAAGTTTTCCTATCTGTTATGATGTGAAGAACGATCTTATGAGGTCTTAGAGAGTTCTGAACCAAAGACTTAGCAACAACAGAAGCTGCAAGAATGTTGTCTGAAGCCAAGACAAAGTGAAAGTAGCTGTTGTCTACCAAAGTTGGGACTAGCTCTGCTTCTGGGAGCTGGAGACGTGCGGCTGCGTTTATGGAATGTTCGTTGGCTAGTTTAAGAGCTAAACAGTGGAGTTGTTTTGGTATGCTGCTTGATGCAACATGTCGGTATAGATACTCTTGGATCTTAGCGGTTCTTGTTCTTTGTTCCATCAATGTCAACATTTCTTTAAGCTTTTGAGCAAATTCTCTTGCGTCTGATTTGCTTCTTTTGACTTCAGACATGAAGTCTTGAAGTGTTTGAGGTATGTCTGATCTTCCTTTTAGCTCTTGTTCGTTTAAAGGCTGTTCCAAAACTTGGTACATAGCTTCTGGAACATTCTAGGTAAATAACCAAAGAAAATTTAACTTTTTCACTTGCAGTAAAGTTGATTATGCTCAAGAGTCTTAAAGTGAAGTTAGATAACTTACACCAGACTCAATCCTTCTTCCTAATAGCTTCGGCTTTAGTCTTTTCCCCAAGCAAGCTGTTAAATAAATAGAAAAAGCCTGTCTCATAATTAGAATACTTTCATCATTTCTAAAAATAAATATTTTTAAAAAATTTGTTTAAAATATGTTAAACATTTTTATGCATTTTATTAATTAATAACGATAAATTGTAATACTTAAAGAAACTAAAATATATTTATTAAATTAATATTAGTTTAAAATTATACGTGATAATCATAGAAATAATGCATGTATATAATATGCATGAAACAAAATTGAAAACATGGAGTATTTTAATTATATGATTAACTCATTTATATCTACTGTCTTGAAATGTTTGTAGATAATAAGCTATTTTTATTAAGCTCAACCACTACACTGAAAAGAATAAAGGAAGGGACAAGAAGAACATACCGAGAGAGGAGCAAGGAGAGGGATCACCGTCTATAGTATCAACGGTGGAGAGAACAAAGACGAACCGGAGAAGAAAAGTGAAGAAGAGCAGAGAATAAAACATCATTTGATACGAGACTCTTCTTGAGCCAACCTTCACTTTTATGAACTCTCTCAATCCTTTTCCTGTGACCACCGTCACATGTCTCAAGCTTGGAGATATATGCAACTGCATCTCTCTCTCTGTTTTTGTTCTGCTCCTGCTCTGTTTCTGTTTAAGTCTATGTTTCTTTTTAAGTCTCTGTTTCCTCTTTTCTTAGTTTTGTCTGAAAGGAGATGGATGTCTGAAGAGGGAAAATGGATCTTACGTTTGTTATGTATTTGTTATAATTCAAAAGGGTCTGTTTCATTTACCTAACCATACTTTGTGTTTAGGTTATTAATGGCATATCGTACCTGATGTTCCATGTGAAGAAAATGAGATGAGTGTGTGTTACAGGTAGAAAGAGTACGGTTTAATTGGGGGTTTTCCGGTTTACTAAGAAATCCCATTCCGTTAAGTAGTTGAATCAAGAAAATGAATCTCATATTTTTTTTTATAAATCGGAATGTTGTTAAATAGTTCAATATATGGATGTTGGATTATCCGATGGTCAGGTTTCTGTTAGGTACATTTTGGTATAGGCGTCGGTTTGGTTTGGAGATTTTAATTTAGAATTTGTCTTTATGTTGAAGGAGAGAAGTTGGAGAGAGAGATAGACAAGTCAAAGCAAAGGCAACACACATATGTTAACTTATAGATGAGACGGAGCTGTTTGGTTAGGTGGTTACAAGAATGACATAACTTTACCTCTAAATAATGTCTGTGAACAAAGACATTGGAGCTTCAACTTAATAATTTACTTTTTGAGGACTAATTTCCTCCCTAGTATCGATGGCGACCCTTTTTTGTCAGTTATTCTATTCGCCCCAACCAAAATTCTCTTTTTTCCCTTGCATTTGTAAGTTTTGCATGCTTCAGTTTATGCTATGTATGGAAACTTTTAGGGCCTAGTTCTAAGGCCTTGATAACGTACAACTTTCAATCTAATGCCTTGCATGAAAACTCAAAATTATTTTGTGTGCTCAGTTTTGGGGTCAAATAACATGCATTATATGTGAAAACGTTGTTTTTTTTTCTCACAACATATCGTATGTCATCCGAATTTGAACATTGGAGATTATAAACATCAATCATTTATAAAAACATATAACTTGGATTCCTATTAAATATGAAATCATCAGTAACTGTAATAGCCTTTGGTGATATTGGCTGCCATGTCTAGGTATCGATACTTGCGTACTGGTGGAGTAGACAAGCATTTAAGTAGCTTAACCTTCCTTAACATGCATTTGACCAGCTTAAACCGTAGATAAACAAACATACCGCCTAACGTCAAGCCAGCAATAGCAACAGTAGCATAGATTAACCAATTGGTTTCACCAAAATGAGGTAAAGTTACTAATGCCGCGGAGACATAAGCACTTGCCATGGCTGCTACAGCCACCCACATCATCAAATGAGCTATAACCAAGAACTTTAAAAGCGACTCCTCCTTGTAAGGTATAATGCTGACGAGAAGAATGACCATACTCACTGAAGTAAACAAGGCGATGCTATTGCTTATCCAGAAGATCATGAAAGCTATGCTTTTCCCCGCGGTTGATTTCCCGATGAAGTATCCTTCTTGATAGACCCCACCAGGTGGGTTTAAACCGCATGTGAAAGTGACAGATGCAATCAAGACCGCTACAATGGCGAGAGTATTCCTAGCGCTTTGCAAAGCCTCCAATTGCATCTCAAACTTTTTGTTTGGAGTATCACTACTTTGAACTCTTAGAATCTCCTTCTGTTGCTTCTTAATGTCATCGGCTAGTTGGTTTCCAGTTTCTCTAGGACTCAAGGAGCGTTCAGTTAACATTTTCGGACCATTTATCAGAGCGGTAGATAGCCGAAGGAAATCTTCATCCTCTTCGTTGAGAAGTTCAACCGCTACAGAACCCTTCTTGTTCTTGGTGGTGACTTTTACGTTAGTCTCCTTCATTATATAGTTTACCAGCTGTAATATAAAATGCTAATCAAATCAGGAAACCAACAACAATACCTCATATTTAAAGTTTTCAAAAATCATATATTGCGTCTATGTTTTATTTCAATTGTCACTGTAAAGTAAAGTTTCCATCAGTTTCAAAAAAAAAAGGTAAAGTTTCCGTTTAAAAATAAATATCATTTCAAAAAATTAATTCAAAAATTATTATCTTTATATGTTTTAAGATTCTTTATAGGTTACAAAATTATTATATTCTCAAATCTATTTTTCTATTGATTGAAATATAATTTGGTTTCTAAATAATGATGTTTCCATTTAGAACATATACAAAATTATATGTATTCTTAATTTATGTGAACAAATTTAAAACTCTAATTAAAATGAAACGGATGAAGTATATAGCTTTTTATAAGATGATTACTTTAAAATCATTTAACTAGTGTTTCCCTTTTGTTTTTGCGTTTCGGCAATTCTATAGTAGAATGTTACCAAGTAGTGTTTTCTTTTTTTAACTGTTACCAAGTAGTGTTTTCTTTTTTAACTGTTACCAAGTAGTGTTTAAGTAGTGAAAATTGAAGGTGGAAAACTGAAAGCAATTTGGCTCTTTAGAAGAAGTTGATAAATGAAAATATACTAAAAAGAAAAGGGTTTTCACCAAAAAAAAACTATAAAGAAAAGGGAAAAAACTACGTTTTAGATATATTTTCTATTGATGTTACATTTTGGGTCTAATTAGGCACACTATATACAGAAAAGGAAGAAGAGGGAGGCAGGAAGTTTACTGCAATAGAGCCTACGGAGGCAGCAATGTGAAGCACAGTGTTCCCGTCTACGTCAAGCTGGTAGAGAAGTTGGCCTATGTTGTCCCTCTTCGCCATGAAGATGAAGGCTTCATTTTTATTGTGTCTCGCAGCTATATGAAACACAGTTTCTCTCTTTTCTAATGTGACCGAGTAGAAAGAAGAGGGATCCCTATTGAGAAATTCACTAAGGATCTCAATAGAACCCTTCATCGCCGCACAATGCAGAGGTGTAAAGCCATTATTATTCATCATTTCTGCAAGTTTTGGATCATCTAGGTTTTTTTGGCATGCGTTATGCAAGCTTATGGACTCTAACATCCAAATAAAGATGCTTGTGTGTCCCAAACGAGCAGCAATATGAAGAGGAGTGTCACCTTCAGAGTTGGTGGAACTGACTAAGGAAGGGCAGAGCTCGATTATCTTCTTTGCATATACCTCGTCCCCTTGTTGCGTGGCTAGGTGTAATCCCGTTCCCTCGTATGTTTCCTTCAACATAGAGAGATACTCTTCTACGAGCCGAGGTAAACTAGGCTTGTCATTTCTGATGAAATTTTGTGAAGCCATTTTTAGTTTCAGGAGCTTTAGGAATCTTTGGTCTTTGGATCAATTTGAGATGTAGTCCAATTAAATTTGTTGTTTGAGTTAATTATATGCATACTCTTACCATTATATACTACTCTCTAAAGTCAAATATACGCTTTTCGTCAATTTTTTTATATATTTATATATTGAATGAAAATTTTGACCATTGTTCGGGTTATATGTGACATCCTTGCAAAAAGATAAGAGTAACAGTTTTTAAGAATATACAGGTAGAATTTAAGGTCCACTACATTCAAGGTCCACTAGTTAAAAAACATAAAAACAAACTTGTACTTTTTGTCAACTACTCTTTAAGTCTAAACTAAATATTAGCTTATTGCAAATCTCACTTATATATGACATGTTCTCAGTTCACACTCTGAATATCTAAGAATAAGAAATTATATATCCTATAATGGGTTTGAGTATTATGATGATGCACTTAGAGATCGTAAAATGGTTTAAATTTCATTGGTTAGTCATATAATATTTATTTTTCATATAATATTCTAAACTAAGTAACCATTTTTTCAAACAGAAATAAAAGGTTATAGTGTAGACACAGAATCCTACGTTCACACATAGAATTGAAATAGTATAAGATTTAATAGAGTAATTAATGTCAAATGTATATATATCATTCTGTATTTATATATGAAGTTTGAATTATATATTATATATTTTAAATATATTATTCATAAAATTGCATTAAAAATACATAGTTATATATATAGGAATACTGTTTGATACTACTCGTTTTATAAATAGAACTACATTCTAATTTCTAAGAAAAATAATGAGATCGTGTAAGCCCTATGAGTTTTCACAGATTGATTTCTTTTTTTAACCTCAGATCTGCGTAATTTTTGAATGTCAATATATTATAAAAAAAAATTGGCGAATAAGTTTGGGGGGGGGGGGTTTGCGTCCTAAAAATAAGGTTTTTATAAGATTTGCAAGAATGGAATAAATACCACTATTTCGGAAAATATCAAGGATGTTATCAAAGTTACAAAGGAGGCCATTCAACATATCCATTGTTTAGCTTTGGAGCTTGAAGCAATTGGATAAGAAAGCATCTGAAGTCTATCAAAGATTATTTGTGGTGCAAGTAAGAAAATATAATTTGACTTTTAAAGAAGGTGACATGGTATTAAAGAAAAAATAAGTTATTTCCAAAGAGGATATGAATCCAATAAATAAACAAAACAAGTTCAATAATGAAACAAGAGAAAAAATAGTACAATAATACACAAGATAAGTTGAATGATTTATTCAAAAGAAAAATACAAATTTTCAATATCACATATTAATCCAAATAATTCATAGCTTCTGAAATTGATTCCTACGGATGATAGGACATGAGAATCCAATAAATAATTGAACATGAGAATCCAATAGATTGAACAAAAACAAGTACAATAATAGTAAAATAATGAATGAGATAAGGTAATCGATTCAAAAGAAGAGTACAATACTCAATAGCAAATTGGAATCCATAAAGCATAGTTTTTAAACTGATTCAATGGAGTACAATACTGGATTTTGCAATAATTTTTAAACTGTATTAAGGAACATATATTTAATGATATGAAAGATAATGTCATGCACACCTCCATACCTTTATTTATTTTGAGTGATAAAGATCATCTGCCATTTTCAGGTACTTATTTTTGGATAAACTGTTCTTTGTGGATATATCTGCTGTTTTTATATGAGCTTAAGTTAATACTGATTACTAAAGGAAATGTGGGTATTAATAGCATCGTATTATAGCGTTTATGACAGTTCTGATATTGTATACCAACAATGTCTTTTTAGTAGCGTTTATAAATTTAAAATGTTATGTTTGGTATCACAGAAAAATAAAAAATTTAGCCGCGTAAATTAATTAATTTTAGGCGCCTTACCATTTCTGATCTAAAAAATAAATGTTATCGTTAATGTTACATCGATGTAGAGAGGATTGAGAGGGTTGATAGATAACATGTTTGGATGCTATTGGCATACTTTTAGCTTTGAATTTTTGTCTTGTGTTGCTTCTAACATATATTGATTATTATTAAATATTAATATTGTACGACTATTAACTAAATCGCATGAATTAAAAGGATGTAATATTTTAATGAAATTAACTAAATCGTAAAATTACAAAACATAGAGGTTTTTTTTATTAAATCGACGGTTAAAAATTTTATATTGAATATAAATTAAATAAAACAACGTGCGGGTTAAAATCTAGTAGATTATTAAGAAAGAAAACTTGTGACAATTCTAGTTACGGCATGACCTTTGACAATTCATTGTTTAGGTTTATAAAATACTCAACTACTTAATCATACTATATATACTGGGAAGTATCCGCGTTAACCCGATGTTTTTTTATACTGAACCGAAAAAAATTATGTATAAATGTTGGTATAGTAAATAGTTGGTTAATTTGTTTTATTTTGAATTAATAATTTGTTCATAAATATTTTTCATTTGCTAATAAAGGCGAGTGGTTGAGGTTGAATTACCATACAAGAGGAAAATATTCAAGTAAATTTACTTCTCTCTAAAAATAAATTATTTGTGCGTCTTAAATTTTCATATAAGTAAAAGTATATATGTAATCTCATCTTGTTTGTATGGTCTCTTGAGATCATTCACTCTTTTTATATATAAATATATTAATAATTTTGTGGTAAAGAGGTTTTGAAGAGTTATCATTGAATGGAAGTATAAGAAAAACTACAATCATATAGAAGAGACGGATCAGAGGATTGAGAGAGCTGCCCTTAGAAGAAAGTACAGTGATCTATGTTTTGTAATCACATGGGTATATTTATCGACCTATGGGAAGTTCACGTCGACGTATTTTTGACATTATCTCGTGATCCACGAGACACTGAATAATGAATAAATCCATGTTAGTATTGCAAGCAGTTGATATGAAAAGATTTTAGAATTTGGCTTTATGTTGAAGGAGGGAACTTGGAGAGAGAAATCAAAGTACAGGCAACACACATGTTATATATAGTCTGAGGATGAGCTGTTTGTTTTGGTGGTTACTAGAATGACATAGCTTTACCTTATTAAATAAAGTCCCTCTCTGAACAAGATGAGCTTCAACTTCATAATTTACTTTTTGAGCACTAATTTCCTCCCTATCCCGACCCTTTCAAATAACATGTATTATAAGATTGACCACACAAACTTGATTATAACTGCGCAGTAAAAATTGTTAAACCTTTCTATTTTTGGGTACATGCTAAGATATAATTCATGAATCAATGGAACATCCATAATGAAAAAAAAAATTTCAAAAAAAAAAAACATCCGTAACAAAAGAAAAGTAGTATACAACTACTGTTTACATCTAAAGGTTATATCAATTTTCTTTTCCATTCTCTATACAATTTTCCACTGTTATTTTCTGTTGTTGTTGAACTTGAAGCTGAGTTTGTGGTGAAAATAAATAAACGAATAACACCATCACCTTCTTCGTCGTTTTCAGACGTGCTTTATATCTCTTCTTCTGATATCGAGCTACCTTCTTCAGACCTCACGCTCTCTTCTTCTGATCTCAAGTTCTCTTCCTTGCCATGTACAACTCCAAACTCGGTCTCTGTTCCATGACCCTCTAGAGGAGCCACGTGATCACCTTGTGTAGTGTTCCTTGGACTCTGGAATGATCTGTAGGCTGTAGCATAATATTACTGTCAAGAAACTATGACAAGACCAGGAAGAAATAAGTAGTGAGACGAAGCAGATTCCAGAAACTCACTCTCTCATCACTTGTTTGGCTTTTGGAGACTGGAGATAACCCCACACTGGAACCAAACCTCTTGTTCTTGCTTCAAACGTTCTCGTTTGGATTCCTTCAATCTCCATCTCCCCTCCTCGACCATTACTCTCTTCATCCACATCCAACACCCACTCTTTAAACCTAAACAGTTGCGTTCAAAACCCACGTGAGCTCTTCAGTTGTCAAGTAGCCACAGTCCTCTGCATTTGTCATGCCTTATTTTAGCAGTCTTGTAAATAACTCGGATGGTGTGTTTTGATTCAAATAGTCTTTGCTACTGATAGAAGAAGATTCCTTTGCGCCCCTTGACGAAGTGAATTTTATTAAAGTGAATTTGGATTCATATTAGTGAAATTGTTCTAGTAAAGTGTAGTATCTTAAATCTTTTAGTCCCATAACATCACTGGATGTCAAGGTGATTAGAGCTAACAAAGCTACGGCGATGCTCAAAACGAGACTGATAGTTCAAAATCTGAAATAGTGGAAGTACTGGTTACGACAAATATACTTACTGCAATGGAACAAACGACGACTTATGCCTTTCAGGAGCATAAACTGGCGAATATGATATATACTCACCAGCTCCAGCTCTGGAAGAACAAAAATTCTTCAGTGCAATTTATGAGTGGAACTGTGATTGGAGATGCAGAAACAGCCAAGACCATTCAGGTATTGGGTGGTCTGTTGCAGCTTTATGGTGATCATGAAGTTTAACAGAGTAACAAGTAAAATCTCCAACAGAGAAAGTTCTATATAAAGGTTTGGAAGTTCACGTATAAAACCACTGATTTTGCAGAAAAGAGATGAAACTAAGGACATACTACAGTTGATTCTTGATTACTCTACATATCAGCTGAAGCACAAGGGAAGAGTGAAGCGCTTACAGCCTGTTTCAGATTCTGTTTGGGGCAGGAGAATGATAGAACATATGCACCAGTGTCATCTCCAATGGTTTCTGGAAATAAGAGAGGTTACTTGGGTTTGGTTTCATAGCTCTCAGCTGTTACAACGATTGTTTGGTTTTATTGAGGAGAAGGGATTGGTGATGATCAAGTTACGTGGGCAGGGTATTGGCTGTGAAATTACAGTCAAGCAGTCCAAGAATTGGATATACGAGGGCAGTGTCAAGCTGTTCGGTTTACCTTGCTGACAGTGAGCAACATTGTTCAGTTCATGATCTTGCTGGACACATCAAGAGAGGTCCCCAAGATTTCATAATTTTATTAAGTTATTTTACATAGAGGTGACATCTTAGATTACATAGAGGTACATTACATAGAGGCACATTACATAGAGGTGACCTCTTAGATTACGTAGAGCCTTACATAGTTAATCATAAAAGCATATTTTACATAGAAGCACATTACATAGATGTGACCTCTTAGATTACGTAGCGCCTTACATAGAGTTTTTGATAGTCATAAAAGCATATTATACATAGAGGCACATCACATAGAGGTGACCTCTCAGATAATAGGGTTAAATGTCCCACGACCATCATCGCCTCTGTAGACACACCCTTTGTGGCACTCAGCGCAAGCAACCGTCACTGCCATTCCTTCTTCTCCAATCAATTCAACATTCACCTCAGGAGTAGCCTGTGAAGAAACGGGAATGAAGAATAGCTTGTTCCTGAAGGCTAGAGCCTCAATGCGTGTGTCACATGCACATACGAATCCCATTTCTACAGAATTGTTGCGAGCAGTACCATGAAGCATAACGGTACTCATTGCTAAGATTTCTGAAATTTGCAAATAAAGAAAGAAACAAATATCAACATTCAGCAAGATTTCAAAAGGAAAATAAAAACCTAACACATTAACCGGTCTAAACAACATCAGATCTAGAAAAAGAAGAAAAAAAAACCCTAGAAAGAACTAAAGGGTCTGCATTTTTCTAAGAAAACATACCTGCTTCTGTCTGGGAGAAAGAGAGCGAGGAAACGGCAGAGAAGAGGATGATAATTGAACTCAAGCGATGAGAGGAGAGAGATGGCAACGGATTCGGTTTTATAGACAAAACTACGTTTCGGGCTCTTGTTTCGGCCTTGGGCTCATCAGGCTTCGGACATCCTTCAGCCCAATTAAAATGAAAAAAGTTATGAACTATGAATACATCAATTAAATACTAATAATGACTTGTTCATAACATCAAAATATATCTTCATCGCCTCTCGAAAAACCAACCTAGTGCAGCAGTCGCCATGGAATCGAACGGTAGTGATGCAGCGATTCGAAAAAGCAGCATTAGCAGGATCCTTTTTTTTTGTTTTTTTTGTCACTGAGCTTGAAAATCACTCCCAAAACTTACATGGTGATGATATTCTTTTGATATGGAGATGTTTATTTATAGAACTATCTTTAAATGATTATTCTTCCAATATTATTGATACATATTTTTAGAATAGTTTTTTTTGGTGTTAATTAGATTTTATTAAAACTTCGTCACTCAGTTATTTTAAATGGACCTTTAAAAATAAAAACCTAAAATCAAAAACAAAGAATGATGCACTTTAAATAAAATACACATGATGAAGATGAATGGTGCACATCGTAATAAGTACATATAAAAGAAATTGATTTTGAAAAGAAATCACTGGCAAAATATATTTTTTTACTTTTCTAGAAACACATGCAACACATCAATTTAATGATTAACAAAACTACTGTCATTAAGATCTCATCATATTTTCCTTAATTGTTTTCTTAGTATGGATGGAGGTTTCAATTTTAAAAATTAACATGAATCCATGCCATAAAAAATTAAAAGGGACGACAAATTGGGAGATTCTCTTTGGAAAAAATAGATTCATATATTGTTTCGAGAAAACGGTATTTGTCAATGTTATTCGAGTGAATATTGCAACTACTCAATTATCTTATTCATTGTTGTACACGATTTTGTTTTACTGTATTATTGTAAATTTGTATTTGTTTTTTTTTGTCAGCTTTATTTTCTTTTGTCAGCTCATTATTACACTTGTTTTTGCACTAGATTTCCATGTTAATTAAATATGGAGTAATATTGTTATATAAAATGTTCTACAACTATGAACAACTTGATTAAAAAGAAATATTGTTTCCTTGACAAGAGAATATAATATCAATCAAGATGAGAAGGGCATGGATATAAAAAAAAGTTCAATCTTTTAGGCTGTGAGTGACACGATGAAGTCAACCACATAATATATCCGTGTCAGAATGCTTTTGTTGGAATTAAAAGCAAAAAATGTTTGTTCTTATTACACAATGTTTCTTACATAGCAAACAATATCTACTCAATCCTAATCCACTTGTCAATCATCCATCGGTGTTGAGTGATCCAAACATCAAATTGGGTTGCTGCCTTTATTGTCGCCGCTCTGGTACAAGTTATTCCTACTGCACCGTTAGCTTTATTGTCTTCTTTTTTCTTATCCTTCAGTTTCTTATTGTGTTTCCGTTGCAGCTCTAGTTGAGTGCTTGATGGTTTGGGTCTCCACTCTAATTGGGCTTCATTTTGTTTTGTCGGGTATCTGTTACTAAAAAAATGCAGAGTTGCTTTTGTGTGTGTACACGAGAGAGAGAGAGTCTAGGATAATCATTTTCATGTTTTAATAAATAATAATTAATATATGAATGTCTGGTTCTGATTCTATGTCTTAAGTCACACTGATTGAATGTGCAATGCTTAAAATCATGTTTTACGATGAAAATCTATCATATATGGATAAGAGTTGTCAAAATTGCAAGCTTAAAATGGTCAGAATGGTGTAAAAAGAAAAATCAGTGACCAAGTTTTCAGTCGACATGATTGGGAAACAGTGACTGTATTCACTAATTTTGTACATATTAATGATAAAAACGAGAAAATCACTAAAACGCATCTCCACTTAAGTGAAAACAGA
>OVBX01004013.1:0-15479 GCA_900406325.1 Erucastrum elatum | reverse complement strand
GCTCTTTAGTATAATCCTGACGTCACAGCTTTCTTCATATGTCTTCCTTATACCTCTAAGGCTTGTGAAGTAGAGTATCACCCTGTCTTTACCAGTAGCTTCTTCCTTTTCTTCTTCTTCCTCTTCTTCATCATCAGAGAACTTGAACTGCGGATTCAACTTCAAATCATGAACCGAAATGTGGAAAGGATGATCAGCAGGGAGTTCTTGGAGAGACTTCCTGAAGGACGAAATGATCTCAGGATCGAAATCGTCGAACCCTCCTTCTTGCTCCATCTGAAGCCACAATGGCTTTAGATCACCATTCGACTTGGGACGTTCAGTGTCACCACCACGAGCAACTTCAAAGGAGAAGCTCCTAACGTGGTTTGGTGAACGAAGAGGGCTACTCATGTCTTCAAGCCCATCCATCATCTCCCACGTATTGATCGTCTCCGGCTCTCCCGGAGGCGTCAAGATAGGAGTCTTGGGCACAATCTTGGGGATCTTCTCGCTCATCATACTTGACCATACTTTGGCTTCCATAAGCTTAGCCTGCATTTCCAAACTCGACATCTCCTTGTCCGGCTTCTTGCTGACTTCCTTAGGACCAAACCCATCTCCTGTTTCTTCGGCGACAAGCTTCCCGCTGAAGTCCAACAAGTCTTTGTGGTTCTGTCCGAAAGAGTAGTCGCAGAGCTTGAGAGATCCGAAGCTGGAGGAACTGAGATCGACCATGAGGGGACTATCGTTGGAGCGTTGCGATGGGTGGCGTACAGATTTGCTTCGCTGGATGTCTACCGGAGAATATCCTCTCCGACAATGGACGCATTTCTTACGGTTGTGCTTCGAGCTCGCACAGCCCATAATAATCGTTGAGACAGAATTTTAGAAAAAAAAATATATCTTTTTGGAATAAAATATGAACTAATGAAATTTGGAGACAAGGGTTTGGTGAAATCAATGAGATATATCGAGATTTGTGAAAAAAAAAAACGAAAGAGAGATCGTAACGACTTACGAGCAAAGAATAATGGAAAGAAAACAGAGGACCGAAACAGAGAACCAAAACAGAGGATTAAGAGTAAATAATTCAAGAAAAAAACAGAGACGAAACAGAGAACAACGTAAACTGAATCCTTGTGAGAACCAACCAGGGATGATTTATCAAAAGCTAGCCAGAGGACACGATCATCATCATCGTCATCATCATTGAGATTCTTCTTCTGGATCGTATTCAGCCTCGTCGTCAGGTTTCGAAAATCTCTCTTCCTGAAAAGTCGTAGAGGGATGAGAAAGAATGTCGCGTTTTAGAAAATGATTTCAAGAAATTTTCAGAGGTGTTTGATTCTTTATAAAGTCTATGGAAACTTCTTTTGCCATTTGGTAGTAATTTCTTTGCATTGACTCCTTCTACCTTCTAGTCGTCCCCTTTGAAGGCGGGTGAGGCAGGCTACTTTTCGGATATAACTAAAAAAAAAGATTATTACTTAAAATAAGGAATAATATCTACAGTTTTTATGGAGAATTTATTTTCTATGAACTTTTATTTATTACTTCATTCTACTAACCAAACATGATCTCATTCTTTACAAAATGATTATTTTACTATTTTGAAAGAATCAAAAGAATTTTCAGTAAGCTTAACATTGTTTTATTTTTATTTACCAAATTTTAATAGGTTATGGATACAACAAATTAGTTTATACTAAAAATATTAAAATGTAAAGCTATTTTTTAAAGGCTTCAAAAAACCAGTGCAATTTAATATTTTTAATTCCTCTTTCAATTAGAAATTTCCACACTCACCTTCATATTTCTATGTTCGTAATTTTTGTTATTAAGTATAGTTTGATTTACATCAAAATATTTGAAAATACTAGAACAAAAAAACATTGACTTAATATGTAGTATTAGGAAACATAAAAATGTAAACCTGAATTTTCATCATTGTCAATGACGAAAATATGTTTATGATATTCATATTATTAGTTACTGTTAATTAATCAAATTCAAACTTTAGTAGTAGCCAGTTATTCAAAATTTGGGTATTACAAGATGAAAATATTATCGTTGCTAACTTAAATTTAGTATAAAAGTAATTTTTTTTTAAAATGATGTAACTTCAAAGCGGTAATAAAATGATAATGGAAAACATTTGGAACGACATTGCATCAATAGAAGTACTTTATGGTTTAGGCCTGAGCATTCGGATACTTCTTCGAATATAAATACTATCCATTTGAATATCGGTTCTTTCGGATTTTGAAAATTAATCTCATTCGGATATTACAAAAAACAAGGTTGGGTTCGAGTCAGATCCTCCCGAATCCGGGTGGGTTCGGATATATCCGAAGTAATCAAACTATTCGATTTGACTCGGATATTTTATATCCAAACTACTCAAACTTATCTAAAATAATTTAAAAACCTAAAAATACTCCATTTATATAGTACGAGTTGGTTATTTTGTAGGGAAAATTTGGAAAAATAACTTTAAATGAGATTATATTTTGAAAATTATACCATGTTTTATTTTTTTTGAAAACTACACTTATTTATAAATGAAATGACTAAACTATGGGTTATATTTGCATATGTTATATTTGCATAAGTGAAATTTTCATCTTCCTCCATAGGATATATTTGCATCAACGATCCTATGGAGTCTCCGATCTTGGAGTCTGCCCAAAATCTATCACCAGTCACCACTCCTATTACTAACACAATTTCTACAGTCAAAAGGGAAGGTAGTAGAACAGCTGAGCCTGACTTTGGCTCTAACAAATTTGCTTTATTGTTCAGTGTGGAGGAAGATGAAAATTCATTAGATTTAGAAGAAGATACTGATCTGATGGATATCATGACACCTCCAGACAAAAGAATACTTCGAGAAAGGCCGGTTAAACCCTCAACAAAGGCTAAGGAAATGCAATGGCATTCAGCAAGTCGCGGACGGGAAAACAGAGGTCGTGGAAACCGTGGTGGACGCGGTTAGAGTTGTTCTGGTGCGAACACATTATCAATTAGAGCTTAATCTGATTGTTTCTGGTTCATATCATGTTCCCTTTATTTTGTAAAAACTTTTAAAAACTGTACGACTTCGATCGTAGCTTTAATAATAATGGATTTAAAAAAAATGACTAAACTATCCAATTTTAATGTTTATACTTATCTAATATCTTTACTAATAATTCTAATTTAAAACATAAAACAGTACGTTAATTACAACAATATAAAGTAGATAATTTTCACTCACCATTTCCGAAAAAAACGTTACAGCAAGCACATCATCACAATTAACCATATCCTTTTCCATATGATCCTTTAATTAATAAAAAAATCAGTTATGGTGCATAAAACTTATTTACTAAATAGCTAAATTGTTCTCTTCTNTTTTTTTTTTTTTTTTTTTTTTATTTTTTTTTTTTTTTTTTTTTTTTTTTTTTTTTTTTTTTGCCATCTAAGTATTATTATATTAAAGACTAAAAAGCCCAAACAGAACACAAGCCCAATTTAATGGGATCCAAAACATACAACCATAAAGAAACTAGACTAAAGGCCTACACATGACCCGAGTCTTCACAAGAGCCCAACACTGACCCGTACACACATAACCTATCGACTGAGACGTCCACGCGTATGCGCGTACTGTGACGCGCGTCATCACATAGTTCACCCAAGAACACGCGTTTAAACTCACCAAACGAGGCACACGTGTTGCCGAAACGCTGCGACGTCACCGCCAAAGGAATTACCACCGGAGAGCCACCACCGCCTCACCGGGACACTGATCACCGCCGGACTTGATTCCCGGCCCCTGCAAATCCACAACCTCGCATGGCCATGATTCAACGAAGAGATTCATCGGGTCAATCCCGAAATCTCATCCTGAGCCACGAAGTCGTCATCTTCCCTACCATCCCTTCCTTCAGAACACTACCGAGTTTTTATTTTTATTTTTTTTTAGCCGCCGTCGAATCGAAGACCCCATACGACGCGGAGACCTAGAGCCGAACGCTCGCCGGATTAGATTAGGCGCAACGTCGGAGGCAAAAAGCCGACCATCCCCCGAAGAGCTGGTGATGCCGGAGACCGAAAAACAAAACCTAATCTAGCCTATAGATCGAGAAAAGAGAACATGAAAATCGAAGAGGCCGGACCGACGGTGGCTGTGGGAGCCCACCCGTCGGCCGGAGATCACTATTTCGTGGTGTTTATCTAGAGAGAGGTCAGACAAGCAACTTAATGTTCCGTGGCGTGTACTTTGTTTTGGTATACTCGTATACGATATACACACATGAAACAATCTAAATAAAAAAATCTGAGAATCAAATAGTGCATGGATGTATTTCTTCTCTCTTTATCACAATTTATCATTTACTGTAATTTCAGCTTGGACTAGCAAACGACAATTTTTGAAAAGAGATGATCTTTTGCGTACTTACACTGTGAAATTATGTACTCTAATGATGTAAAAATTGATAAACAGCCAGAAAAAGGAGATTCAATTCATTTATCATCCCCTATCATAAAACTACTGCAGTAACTTTAACAATGGAAATATCAGCAAAGGTTACGAAGAATAGCTGACAACAATAAAAATATGAATTATAATAATTTTCTTTATATAATACTGTTAATTATAAGATTATTTTTGATTTGAAATTAAATCAGGGTAAAATGTCTTTTCACACCCAAGAAAGTGTAATTTTCAAAAATGAAAACAATAGATGTATTTTTTTTCAAAATTTAAAATATAGTTAGAGTATTTCTCAAATTATCCCTATTTTTTATCCGCAAAATAACCATATATATAATTTTCTTTGAGTATTTTAATCCAAAACATCTATTTTATCTATAAATACCTAAAATAACTAATATATTTGATTTATAATTTTAATTTTAGGTATTAATACTATTATTAAATATAATTTAAAATAGTATTTTATATATATAGTTATATATTTGGATATGTTCGGATACTCATTCAGTTTTCGGTACAGATCGAATTTGGTTTCGGTTTTCCGGATTTTTGAAAAATGAACCCATTCGGATATTTAGGCAGGATCCGACCGGGTCGGATACCCTATATTTCGGGTTGGTTCGGGTAAATACTTCGGGTATGAATATTATGCTCAGCCTTACTATGGTTAATGGATCAAAGTTGATGTCACTGATAAAAGAAAAATTGCTTCAAATAAATTAAACTGTATAATACTTTTCAAAAGTACAATCAATCAAAAATATTATAATATTTAGGATAAGGGTTTAGTGATTTTTGTTTATGGTTTAGTGTTTATAATATGGGGTTGGATTTACAAACTTGCATAAACAATTCTTGAATATCTAAAAATAATTTAGGACGGTTAATTTTTATTATAATAAATTTAAGATATTTTTAATAATAATTATCATTTAAAATTTAAGTTGAATTGTGATATCAAATTTGAGTTAAAGTTAGAATTTCTTCCTGATAAAATGTTTTCTGTCTGTTGAGCAATTTATTTCATACTAAAAATTGGTTACTTTTGAATTTTAACAATACTGCTAACTCTAAATATTCATAAGGCGGAAAAATGGTTACATGCATTTGAGTCTCTTACTGGACCGATTAATTGGTTAATTGGTGGCAATTTTCTGGTCTGAGGTAAAGTTGCAGTACGTGTGTTCCGATCTGCAATTAGCCGAACGCCTAAACGGTTAAGCGCCCAAATCTTAGAGCACAGATTGAAACTATTTGCAGTAGCGCCCCTAGAAATAACCAATGGAAGCAGAAGCTTCTTTTCCTGTGAAAAAAAAATTATTTTCGGCCATTTTTAATATTTCTAGTAGCTTAGATGGTTAAAGTTAAGGTTTGAAAGCCTTTCTCGTTGTCATTTTGAACCGTTATTCTTTTTGCAGGCCCTCGAAACCTTTTTGTGCTTCCGACCCCCATGTTTTTGGGGACTTTCTCAGGGCTGGGTGTGACTATTCGTATAGGTTGATTCAAGTCACGTTACAGACACCAAATAATATAATAATTCCTAATATAAATAGAATAACCTATATTAGATAACTTTTGAATGAAGTCAATTAACTACAGTGTAATCTTCCTACTATGAATAAACAAATCATTAAATTAAATTCGAAACTAGTAAGTCAATGTACAATTCAAACATGACGGAAAACATGTGTGTAAGTGTATGGTTTGACTGGTTATAAAACAGAAAAGATGATTTTATCACAAACAAATGAGGTTTGGTATTAAAGAAACACAAGGGTGGAGGTCTATATTGTCATGCTTGTTCTGTCTGATTGTGTGAAATTGTGAACATGATGGTGTTATGTAAAAACAATAAGTGCATGCGTCCTGTGCTAGTGTTATGTAAAAACACCCCAATGTCTATTTGAAACACTGTTTCTGAATCCCGTTCGTTTCAGTGATTAATAAACCTGAGCTGTGGTCGGCCTATAAACTATCAGATTTCTCATCTTCTTTATTTTTTTTTAAAAAACAACAATTTTTTTAATAAATCTTATCAGCTGATCCGGTCAGCTCTCAGAAGAATGTATTTAGTGATACATAGTGGATTAGCCCAAAAACGTACCAAACTACCTGATACAAATTTGGAATGTATTCTGACTAATGTGAGGGATTAATCAATCATTTGTTACAAGCCACCATGTAAATTATTTGGACCGAAGTCTGAACCCAAACTGATCAAATATTGATTATTTAGTTCTCAGTAGAAATCAAATCCATAACTGATGTAAATTCACACCATATTCCAAGAAAATACCACTAGACTACCACTACTTGGTTAAACATTGGACTTTGATGGCTATATTTATAGGGCAAGATTTTTGACGTCATAAAAGAGATGATTTGTATGATGAACACATGTTTATGGTTGAGTGATTAATAACATTTAGTNTTTTTTTTTTTTGGGGGGGGGGGGGGGAGAAATTTCTGATATGTTTTGAATGATGAGAGTCTAAGGCCGTTGTTCTTGATTTTGTTAATTTTTTCAGACTATAATTTGTTTTCTCAGTCTCTCTTGTCTTTTGATTTTCACTTTACTAAATCAACAAAAGCAAGAACGAATTTCACAACTCGTATTCGTAGAGTCAACAATCAAGACATTTTAAACCCACTCCCATTATATTATGTTCAATTTCTGATAACTCATCTTTAGTGATGTGTATCAGTGTTAACAATAAGTTCTGTCTCCGGAAATTTCAGGATTTTCATAAGAACCCGTGATGCAAACTAACATGGTTAATTCACGGGGACAAAGACACGAACCAAATCAATACAAAAATAAATAAAGCTTAGTAGTTAGTATTATCCAAACTAAAACCAAGGTGTACTACTTTTTTTCAAATATTTCATATTGATTCCCAACACATATGTAAGACCAAGCATTAGCCTTAATTTAAGGAATAATGCATATAAGTACATTATGCTGCAGCTATATGAAAACGACAACAATCGATCGTTCTTCGATCCCCAAGTTTAACTTGGCAATAAGTTACAAAAAAAAGAGAGTTTAGCATGGCATTAGAAATGTATACTTTGATACAGCACAAAGCCGGCTATTAAATATATTCATATTCTTAATGCTAATAAAGTTGTATAAATGCTAAATGTCTTCAATTACGTCGTAAACTGGTAGCTAAAATGAAGGGTGACTTAGATGCATATTAATATGTGTTAATTTGTCAGTTTTAAAATATAAAGTATGTGAGATGAAATAATGAATATCGATCTGTTTAGCCCCAGTAGGTATTGAAAATCTTGGTTCTATTTGGTTCAGAAACTCTGATTCTTTATAAGTCATACCCCTGAGGTCCTAAGTGAACCTTCTACTTCCAACGTCAACTAATATGAGCCACTAGACTTATTTGAACAATGATTAAATAAAATACTGTCGCGGAAATGTTTAAGCCTTAAACATCAAACTAAGTGTTAGATGAATGAAGACAAAAATATTGAATAGTATGCAAATATTATCGAAATTGGAAATTTGGAGGGAAGGCAAGAGAGAAATGGGTTACTTAGTGGCCTAATGTCTTCTGTCTGGTTATGTTTTGCCGTTTGGAGACATAATGAGCTAGATGGCCTCCACTAAACCTTGTTTTAATAAACAGATTAATTCAGTTAATTAGGATCATTCTTTTTACTATGCAGTGACTATTATATATGCCTAATTCTCTATATTTGAATGAAATGGTTTTAATATTAATTTCATATAGTAGTATTTGCCAAAAAGATAGAAAAGAACTTTATTTATTAAATTGTCATATAGTAGCCGTTAAAGTTTATTTAGGTTATGTTCATGCCGTCGTCCATGACTAATATTATGATCATCTTCATATAAATAATTATCTTATATAAATAAATATATATTTGGCATACAAGAAAATGAATGCATATTGGTATTTAATAATTCAGTTCAAACAGCCCGGCACTATTAAGTATTAACGAGTCACCTTGGAACTTCTTGAGTGGCTAACTATTTTTACTAGTGGGGCTCTTCTTTGTCTATAAAATAATTTGTTAACAGTTGATAGAAAAAATTGTCCAAAAAAACAGTTGATAGAAAATTAAATGGTGCGAGCATAAACCTTTCGCAAAATCGTTTTCTCGGGCATCTAAAAGCAAAAAAAAAATGTAAGAAACGTTAAAGTTCTGAAACATAGCGACGAGTAAAAGTTCTGAAACATGAATGTTATAAATTTATACACAATCGTATTTAAGAATTCATATATATTGCAAGTAATTGGATATCCTTATAACAAGTCTGACCCGTACCCATATGATAGAAGTGGCATCCTAATCTTAATCTAGTAGGAGCACTAGCAATAAAGGTTTTTACTGGTTTCAATTCAAGTTTGTTATCAGAATATATTATACACATATTATTTACTAGGAAAAAAATGTTGTAACAAGCGCATGCTGGGTGTGAGTCGTGTGACGAGTAACTGAATAAGTCAAGAGCTTAAATAAGCATGACCAAAACTTTAGCAGCTATTGTTTTGCACACAGTTGAACTAATCAATTTCTCAAGTATATTATAATTTGATCATTCTAAATATAGAACGAAGAGAAACGCGGGCAGCAACATAATTTCATAAACGAAAATGAAATATGAGAGAACCTCTTATGCTATTCTCTAGCGACCTTAAACTAATCCACAATTTTCTCCGTTTCACTCGAAATAGACTTCTCAAACGACCTATATAAACACAACTCTCCAAGAAACTAAAATCATCAAAAACTCAAAAAGAAAGAAAAAACATTCATATAACAAAAAAAAGAAAAGAAAAAGAAATAAGCAAAAGAAAAAATGGCTAATAAAAGCGTACTAGCATTATGTCTGATGTTTCTGGTGGTATCAAGTGTGATCTACGAGGCGCAAGGAACGTTCTTGTTGAAGATGTACTTGAGGAGAAAGTTTTTTAAGAAGGCAATGCAGTTTACACCTTTCGCATGCAAAGGTATGATATTTATGTTGAACAGGCTTAAAGGTGTATGTCCAGCCACCAAGGGGTTCAAGACTTTCTTTTCACTGTTCGTATCTTACGTGACATTTATCAAAACGACAACGGTTTCAAAAACCACCGATACTGAGCTAACACAAAGAAGTGATGGCCTCGCCAAGGCTATATCTGTATTGACTGGTGCAAATAAAGTAAGTACCAATTACCATAACCCTGAGATTTTCTTTTTTCTTTCTTTTCTTAAATTTTAGGAGCCATATACCAATGCATAAATAATTAAGTAATGAGATTCTATATTTTTTCTTACTGATCTTTGCTTTGTTTTGGAACAGGTGAGTACGGATTTCAGAGAGACCATGCTGTCAATGGGAAAGACTTTGGTTGAGCAGAAGAAAGCTGGTGCAGTGCCTGTAACACCTCAGCAAAGGAAAGCGTTGGTCGTGGCTTTGGTGCAATGGACTAAAACAGTCGTTACAGTTGTGAAAACGGCCGTGGAGACAACAGGAAAAACGATCGATACATCGAATCTCGGGCTTGACGTTGATGTTAATGATATTATTGGAAGTGAAACTGGTAGTCCCTCTACACCCACTACACCGACTACACCCACAACACCCACAACACCCACAACACCCACAACACCCACAACACCTACAACACCCACAACACCCTCAACACCCTCTACACCCACTAGCTCAACTCCTACACCCACAACACCCACAACACCCACAACACCCTCTACACCCTCTACACCCACTAGTTCAACTCCTACACCCACAACACCTTCAACACCCTCAACACCCTCTACACCCACTAGTTCAACTCCTACACCCACAACACCCACAACACCCACGACACCCTCTACACCCTCTACACCCAATAAATCAACTCCTACACCCTCTACACCCGCTGCTTCAACCCCTACACCGACAACACCCTCTACACCCACTAGTTCAACTCCTACACCCTCTACACCCACTGCTTCAACCCCTACACCCACAACACCATCTACACCTACTGCTTCAACCCCTACACCCACAACACCCTCTACACCTACTGCTTCAACCCCTACACCCACAACACCCTCTACACCCACTACTAGCCAAAATGATGCTACCAACACCAACAGTCAAAGTACCTCATCAACCGCATCAGCGAAACAAGTCGAGACTCAAACATCCAAAGAAGTAATGTCCTTCATATCAGAACTCGAGAAGAAGTATGCATCAAAGACAGAACTCAGCACCTTTTTCCAGAAACTCAAGTCTTCCATGTCTGCTTCCTCCAAGATCGCTACCACAGACGAAAAAACCTTCGAAACTGGGATGAAAACTGCTGCTGGGACACTAAATGAAGCAACAGAGTCTGTTACTGAAAAATTAGGCACATCAGCAGAGGTACGTTGGAAGAAAAAATATTTAATGATTCCAACTCTCATATATCTTAGTACTTTGATTAAAAATAAACTCATCTTCTGTTCTTATTCTTTTTCTCTGTGGTGCACTAGTCCAAGCAGAAAATAGAATCTTCCCAACAACAATTGATGAAGACATTCGAAGAGCTAAAAGACGTTAACAGTAAAATAGTGAGTGAGAGTAAAGGCAAGACTGTGTCCTCCACACAACAGTCAGAGCTTAAGCAAACACTCACTAAATGGGAACAAGTCACCACCCAGTTTGTGGAGACTGCTGCTTCTTCTAGTTCAGCTTCATCTTCCACTCAGACTCAGCAGACGTCTCAGCAGTCTCAGAAGTCCCATCAGTCTCAACAGTCTCAGCAGTCTCAGCAGACAGTGCAGACACAGCAAGGTAGTACCTTGAAGGCTCAGACTCAGACCAATTGAGCAACACTAATGCCGTAAATCATCAAGAGAGACAAACTAGTACCGCCAAATATGATAATTAGTAGCTAAGTAGATGTTTTTTTGTTTGGTTTTCAATAAAACTAAGATCGGTGTAGACTATAAATGTCTACCTGTAGACCGATATATGCATATAATAACTTTGTAAGCAATAATGCTAGAATGTATGCTCGCTTTCTATGTTTACATAGAGAAGTAAGCAAAACCCATTAAAGGGATTTTGAATAATTTTCTTCTTGTTTCTATATTAAATTAAATAAAAAATTTATTCTTATGATCTTAGTTGTTTCTTGGAGACTTGTGATTACAAATTTTAATGTGCAAACGAATAAAAAATCTCATATTAATTATATTTTAGTCTAAGAAAATATTATTTTCTTACACTCTAGAATGATGACAAAAAAAAGATTTTGTAAAGTTGAATGTCAAAAAACTATAAAAAACAAATAATAAACGTTGGTTACAATTTATTCAGTCAGTTACATGTCATTTAAATGAATAGTACTAAATCAACTGAAACCCGTCAAATAATAAACGTTGGTTACAATTTATCTTTATCTTTACCATTTTTTTTTTAGAAACTTGAGTATTAACTTGAAAAGTTGAACCCCTACTTGCTTCTCTTGCCCATAAAGTTCTTGTTTTTCTTCAGTTTCTTTTGATTTTAAACTCCTGATCTTTTTCCTTATTTTTCAAAGAATCTTTCCTAACTGATTGAAATTGAAACCCTACTTATTTTGTGGCTTCATACCTTTTTAATAATTAAACAACTACATTTTTATGTCTGAATTGTGACACCAAAAATATATCAGTGTGAAATATATGATGAAAACTAAACTAGCTAGCTAAACCGGTTCGCCAAATTAAGCAGTAATGACTATGTTAATTTCTGTTTTGTCATTCACGAAATTAGCTAAGCCAGAAAGAAAAAGTCGAGTGAACGTCCATGAATCTCTCTCTTGTACGGGTTGTTTTTTTTTCCTGTTTTTGTAACTTGTTTTTAGTCTATTATTAGGCGAAATGAAAATGTATACATACCTTTCAAAGTCCTTAATCCAAAGACGCACTTCCTTCATTTTTCTTTTTATCTATTTAGTTTTTACCTTTTGTACCTTGCCATCAATACAACCATGGCAAGGACTTCTCTGTTGTTATCTTTAGCCTTAGTTCTGGTCATCGCCTCCTCCGTTTCGGCACACCCACCTAAGCACAAGAAAACACAAACAGCGTTCAGTTCATCGAAATCTCACAAGAACATATGTCCACCTACTTTGGGGGGAGTCCAAACCTTCCCCTCCCTCGAAATCTCTAAGTTCATCGAGAAGAAGGCTAAATCCGCACCAAACAGCGTTCAGTTCAACACTTTGTTCTCCATATGCAAAACCTACAGCAACCAGCTCGCAGCCTTCAAGGTCGCAGGCGCCAGGAATGTGTTTCGCGTGGTTTACACCAAATACGCTACGATAACCAAGGCGATGTTTGCGGCTGAAGCAGCTATTGGTATTCAAGGTGAGCTCGCGGCTAAGCTCGAGAAGAGCTACAATGGTATGGCTGGATGTTTCGTTAAGCTCGAGGAGAAGATGGCTGAGATCTCGGCCAAGTATAAGTTCAATGCCAACGCTATGATAAGCCAAGGGGACAGGGACAAGATGGACGAATGTTTGATTAAGTTGAAGGGTGCCATTAGTGGTTTCGTCAAGGAGATCACTGAGTGCAGCATGAAGTTCTCTTCCGTGAAGCAAATCGGTATCCCTATTGTTGGGGGAGGTGGTTTCATCGGTGGTTTTGCCAAGAACGGTGTCGGTTTTGGCTCTGGCGTAATCGGTTTAAGCGGCCACAGCCAAGCTGAAGCCGAGGCTAAGGTTGGGATTCAAGGTCATGCCGAAGGCAGAAGATTGTCCATTGGCTTCGAAGGACCCCATAGGTCCGATGATGATTATAGCTATCGGGGAAGGTTCAGAGGAGATGGCCAGTTCAGATCACGGATCCAGCCTAGCAAGATACACTTAAACTGAGCAAAAGGCTCAAGTTAATTATGCTTATGAAAACAACATATGAAAGAGCCATGAGTTTATCTTTACTACTTTTATTTGTACTAATATGAATGAGGGAAGCGCCATGTGATATTTATCTCTATTTGTAACCATCAATAAAATATCGACATTTCTAATTCAGTTATTTTAGTATCGCATGATTCCTTTAATAATTCGTTACCATTGATATTATTAGAACATAACAAATCCGTTAGCACATTCTATTGGTGTTAGACTGGTTAAAGCGAATCTTTTTAACATAAGTTAAATTACAACACCGGAGTCAAGTTATTTTTTCTTGCAGTTTTTGCCTGTTCATTACGTTGTCCTCACTAGACAGTACTAATTTGCGCTTGAAGACTTATTTTGGTAATGTGGCCACTTGCGAAGTCTTTAGAGAAACACAAGTAGTGAACGGATTCATGTACACATTTTCAATTCACGCATGTTTAGCATGTTTTTTGCACCGTACATGACTTAGCTAGTTAAGGCACCTCCAACAAGGAGTTATCACCTGATATCTAAAATTAAAAATAAATAAAAATATGAGAGAGATAGAGGCATGATGAGTTCTCATCCAAAATACTCTTACAACTTTTATTGTCCATTTATCAAATTGGAAGTGGTTTTGATTTTTTAAAGTAAATAAATTTTTAAGTATTCAATAAAACATAATAAAATAAGACTATTTGGCTGAGAGACTCAGTTTGAGAACCTAATTAATAAGGTTTCTCATGGCAGCTTGTAAGCTCATGGGACCTTCATATGCCCCCATCACGTGCATCACATGTATTATGCTTACGCATTATTCACATGTCATTATACCATGTTTACTAGTCTCCTTATCCATCTTGAAAAATAATCTAGTTTGTTTTTTTTTTGAAAATACTAGTTATACTCTTACAACTTCTTTATTGTCCATTTATCAAATTAGAAGTGTTCGAAAAATAATCTAGTTACTACGCAAAAGTTCATGCAATTGCAACATGCTGATTTAGGTTAATAATAGTCCAATCTTCCTATCCGGATTTCAAAATGTTGGGTAGACGTCAATAATATAAGAAGAGCAATGTGTTGTGACATATGCAATGACCTCAAACACATCACATAATAGTTAGCAGAGAGATTTACATATTGGGTCACTTTATGAGTTTGGACATCATGTTAAGTCACTTTCTACTATTAAGGCACATTTTCTTAACTATTCGCTTCTTTTTTTAACTAAAACATAACTAATAGGACCCACTCAACAATTATATCTTCTCCACCATTCTATTTTTAATTGTATCAATGATGGCTAAAAAAAAATCAACGATGAAACAACGGTGGAGACGGAAACTGCAGATACACCCTCTCGACGACGTCTCTCTTTGCTTACACCACCACCGTCGATCTCTCCTCATCTACAGTAGCAACCCCAATCCAATCTCTCTCACCTCGATTTTTCACTGTATTCTTGATTCGGTGTTGCAGTCATCAGCGTAGTACCCCCGCCATGGCTTCCTCCCTTTCGCCGAACGGAATCCCACATCTGAGAAGATAATCCTTAATTATCTCTCCCATGTCTGAAGATAGCAATTCATTCAAAGACCGCGCCAGAGATATCCCCAGTCGTTGTTAATTTGAAGAGGGTAGTTCTCTCTTCGTGCCGTTGTCATTTGAACAGAAGCCACCCAGATTCAAGCGTCTCTCACCGCATGTCTTTCTTCTCCTCCTCGGTTTGGGCTCTGCAACTCCTTTCTGTCGTCGCCGTGACGGTGTGACATGAGCTCTCGTCGCCGAAGGGCCCCTCTTCGGAAAATCAATTACAGAGGCTTCTCTCTTCGGTCGTATATGAGAGCAAGAATGATGTGAAGAAAGATCTGAACTTTTTTATACTTAATGTCAAAATCTGTGTGATTTCATGTAGTTTTAGAAGTGGATTTAGGTCTAATGATTTGTATAATTAGATTCATTGGGTTGTGATTCATAAACAGAAGTTTTTCAGAATTTAGATTTAAGATGAAATTGACAAAGAGTTGTACACATGGATACTTACGCTTAAGAATGGCTTGTGTACACTGCTCTCGTATGTACACTTTGTTTTCACTAATTTTGTATGTTGCAGCTAATTGTCCAGA
>OVBX01004012.1:0-13625 GCA_900406325.1 Erucastrum elatum | reverse complement strand
GCCCTGAGGTTCTTTTAATGCAATCTCTATCTATAACGTTGCCATCCCAATACACAGAAAAGATTCAACAAGCATTTGACCTCACTCTACAGATTCCACTACCTAAGATCCTGAATTTTTACTAGTCTTTAACACCTCGAAAGAACGCTACAACGGTTACAAACCACTAAAATCTTCTCCTACTACACAGACAACGAAAATACTTACCTTTTCATCATCCACACTTTCCACCAAACAGAGATACAAATAAATTAATAGTGTTGATATGATCAGCGTTCACTTACATGGTTCATCAAGACAAGGCAACCTGTCTAATAATAGCTTGGATCTCCCTCATGATCTCCTCATCACTCTTCTCCCTCGACACACTACATAACGAGAACAAGCATGTTTACATTAAGAGAAGCGAACATGAAACATAACGAGAAGAATTACTCCTAATACAACAAACATCAAACATAATTTGAGACATGCGTAAACAACAAAACAACCGCTTTACCTTTTGATACGACACAGAGAAGAGACGAGCCACCAACGAGAGGAATCGAGAGAGAGAAGGCCAAAGGGTTCCTCGACGAGAGGAATCGAGAGAGGGAGACAAACCGGAGAAGCCCGAGAAGGATTCGAGAGAGAGAGAAGCCGAGAAGGCGAAACACCGTCTCTCCTTCACCCAGTCGACACCTGTCTCTAAGCGACACCGCTTGCGGGGGCTTGTTTAAGCAACGTGCTTTCCTCCTTTTTCTATTTTTCATTTTTTTCTAATTACAATTAAGCTAAGCGACAGGGGTTAGCGACCCCGATAAAGATGCTCTGAGCTTCTCGGACCTCAGGAGAAATACAACTAACCATCTTAATACCGCAAAGTGCATTAACTAAGACGCAGATTGAAAGGATATATGAAGAATGGGGTTGAAATTGCAAGAAAATACAAATAAAAAGGAAATATAGTTTATTTTTTTTTATTTTAAAGATTGTAAATTATTAAAAGAATGCTGAAATTATCCATTCGGGTCTCAAGATTAGTTTGATACTACAGTTTTCACACTATATTCTAAGAATCAAGAACCAAACACGTAATGACCTAACTTCTTATTTGCCAATTTCAGATATTATGATTAATCACTCCAAAATAAAAAGTTCTGAGACATTCCATTATGTCTGAAACTTGAACGAAAAACTTGCAGTGAAAATCATAATAAGTAATAACTAGCTCATGATTGTTGAAATTTGACTTTACTGTAAAAGACTGTTGTCCTATATACAATATGCCAATTAGGTCTGGACACAGATCAAATATTTGAGTTTTTATTTGTGATTTGCTTTGTATGTCACGAATATCTAATTTTTTTATTTGATTTGTTTCGGAAAAATAAGGATATTCGAAAAAACGGATATCCGGAAAATTAATAGATATTTACAGATATTTACGGATACTTACGGATATCTTATATGTTTTGTTTAATACAAATAATCTTAAGAGTTCAATATAAATTTGTTTTGTAAAACATTTTTTTGCATGGTATAACATAAAAATTAAAAGAAATAATGAATCTGCATATTTTGTAAATTTTTTGAACTAAGTTAATAATTATAATAACACAAAACTTAAGAAAAAAAATTATAATTGTCAGAAATGTTTACTCCTCTTTTTATGTAATACTTTTATATGAGTAATAATATGAATCGAATTTATCAAATCATATGTTAGAATACTAATTATATAATTTTATACATTTAAAACTTTAAATATAATCAAGATATACATGTATTTATATACTGCCGGCAGATCGGATATACGCTTTCCAAAATTTTTGTATTTGTGATCTGCTTCCGGATAGTGATTTTTAGTATTTGTTTTGCTTCGAAGACTTACGGATATCCGGAATTTTCAGATCGAATCGAAACGAATAACGAATCAAATCAAATTTAACAGATAAAATGCCCAGCTCTAACGCCAATGGTCCTAAATACAAAGAACGAAACCATGTTTTATTTCTAAGCCATATCTTTGGTTCTTTTTTTTCTTCTTATTCTCAATCGTATCATTATCTACTTTGGGTTGTACAGCTCATGAAACACAATCTTTATACTGAAAGGCATTCAAGTTAGCAAAAAAGTATGTGCTATTTCATGGTTAAAGTTCATAAAGCGTAACATAAGCTCATTTTTTATGACCCAGCCCTGCGGAAGTCTTAGCGGGGTCGCGGTTTGGCAGGCTTGCTCTAGTTGGCTACTTATTGCAACTTGCAGAGAGTTAAAACATGAGCTTGATGTAACTTCAAGGGTCAAACATAAAACCACTAAGAGGAAAACCTTCTTACATACTTCATATTACTCTATACTCCTCTTGACTACAACATTGTCAGTGACAAAGTGGTACATACTGTTAAAGATAGTGTTTCCTACAGATTACTCGACTTGATAAGACCTTGTTGGTTCCACCGTTCAAAGTTTTCTTAAGCTTTATCTGCTCTGGTTCTGTCATTTCGTGAATATCTACAGCCATATACTCTAAGGTAGGATGCGCGTTTTAATGAGCCAGTGAAACAGAGCCCATCACGAAACTTTGCTCGTGGACCATCCAGTGGCGTGCTTAGGTTAGATGAGACCTAAGACCATGTACATCAAAAGTTCATGAGATGGGAGAAGTTCACACTTTTACCAAGAAAAAAATAATTAAATAACCTTTTTTTCATGAACCTGTTTTTCCAAAACTCTCTATGATGAACTTTTATCACTGTGTCGTGAGGTCCACGACTGGTCTGATTTTTTTTTTCTAAAAAAATCAAACAGAAAAAGAAAAATTTGTAATAATTAAAAATTGCAAACTTGAATCCTGAATGGGGGTTCATTGCTGTTAATGCTCTAAGGCAAATTTTTAAAAAAAGAAAATTTGAGTGAGGGAAGAATTTAACCGGGGCCCCTATTTTTCCGGGGTCTGTGGCAAAAGCCTTTTTCAAAACATGGTGTGCACGGCTCCGACCACCCCCTGTCTTTTTTTTTTGTAAATTATTTAGAAGCTGAAGCCTATGAGACCCGTAATCTGTCGTAGGCTGATCCGTAAAACAAGATTCTTCGTGGATCTCTTGTTCTAAGTCCATATATCTGCCTCAGAACACTTTAGTAGTAGACCAGTAAGGTTTACAATATATTCTACCGCCGTTTAAAAGGGAATAGTCTACCAAATAAAACATTTAAAAACTATTCTTGTTTTTTCTTTTTATTTTTTCTAAAGCAAAAAATTATAGGAATATGGTGTCTTGGAGATTTTATCCTTTCGTGTAACTTGTAACTGCATTTTGTTTTGTTCTCCTGAGAAAGAGCAACTATGATTGTTCATCCATTTAGTTTGACCGCCGTTTTGACCTTTCGTCTCTTCGTCTACTATATATTCTTAACATCCTTTATCTACAGTGTTTTCCTTGCAACAGAAGTTACAACAACATGGCAACAGAAACCAATAAAGACGTTTACTCGAGTGGATATGCAAAAATCTTAAAGCAAAAGTGGCATACTGATCTACGACTCAAGGCAGGCGACAGTAATGACTTTGCAGATATCTCAGCCCACAAACTTGTTCTTGTATTTCTTCTCTTTCATTATCATCTTATCATGTTCAGAGAAAAAAACACCATTTTCTGTGTTGACATACTTTATCAATGACTATAGGCAGCAAGATCTGACGTATTCAAGAAAATGCCTGAATCAGAAGTGACGAAGGCTTCGTCCGACCATGAAACGTTAAATTTCTCAGAGATGAGACACGAAGAGTTGGAGATTCTAGTTGAGTTCATGTACAACGATCACGGATCAGTTTCTTCTTCAAAACTAAAGAAACATGTCCGGTCGCTTTATCTAGCAGCGGAAAGATATGAAATCCCTCATTTAAGGGACTTGTGCAGAAACGAGCTTATATCGTCTCTCAGTTCTTCCAATGCACTTTACGTACTTGAGCTCTCGCAGGTTCCTTTGGACGAACCTCTCAACGATGCTGTTTTGAGTTTTATCGCAAGGAATATACATACATTTTTGGATTCTATTGAGTTCAAGATGTTTGTTGCCAGAAACCCAAATCTTGCCGTAGAGATAACTAAGGCTTTTCTGAATCCAGTTACGATCCCATTCGAATCTGATGATGATGATGACTACTAAGAATAGGTGAAATAATTTCCTAGTGAGGATGCCGTAAAATGTTTTCTATATTTTTTTCATTGCTATAATAATAGTAAAGGTAGCTACAACGTTTTGTAAGTTGTAACAACATATAAGAAGTTTTTACTCAGTACTTCAGTAGCAATCAAGTTCGCATGCATGTCTTCAAATTCAGAATCAGAAAATAAAACTTTTTGGGGTATGAAATTACCTAGACAAATGTATGCACACTTCTATTAATGCATAAATACAACTTGAAGGACTAAAATTAATTAAAAAGTTGTTAAAACCATTAAAATATAATATAACGTAGGAAATTTGCATCCTATAGCTACGATTCATAAAATACCATGCCTTTTGAGTTTTGAGGTATGCAGACCTAACTCTGAAGAAGAAAATTGCAAATTAACATTTCTAATAGGATACATTTTAACTGACTTTTGAAAAACTATTAATCATGATTTAAATTTGTAGAGTTGACAATAAACCTAACGATGTATGAGATGTTTTACTCCAGCCGGCTTGAGACAAGAATTAATGTCTTCTTTTTTTTTTTCTTTTTTTACTCTGATAACTTGAATAAAAGTTGAAGAACAGAACAAAGTCTTTGAGAAACAAAAAAAAACTGCAAATGCGCCAAAAAAAAAAGAAAATACGAAGCAAGGCCTAAAACACAGGCTTCAGAAATAAACCTCCTTCCAAAAACACCAGTACGTCTCCTCCTAATTCGTTCTTGATCTCGTACCTTCAACCGCAAGCATACCCCATTACCCCTTAACCCCTTAATCTTATTTAAAATTAGTGTCTTCTTATAAAATTTTATATTATTGAATTATAGTAATATGTAATCTTCAAAAAAGTTATTTACATTTTTGAGTTGTTATTGGTTTAATCATATTAAAAATTGATAATCGGATTGAAAAATTTATTGACTTTCAATCATAAATACATTATTACCAATTTTTAAATAAGATTAAACCAATAATAATTCAAAAAACTTAATTAAGTTTTGTGGAGATTACATAATTTACAGTTTATTATTATTCAATAATATAAAAATTATCAACACTATACAAACTATTTAAAAAACATTTACTGTATTTTGTAGAACAGAAGTAGTATATTGATAACCAAATAATTTATCAGTTTCACAAAGAATGTGACTTAGATTTTTTTTCATACATATTAAAAAAATGATTAAAATGTATTTATGTTTTCATTAATATCTATAATATTATTTGAGAAGTCAATTTCCTATGTGTCGTTCTCACGTTAATTCTCACGGTGTTTGATTACGCTAATAACCTTAATGAATTGAATTAATTATAATTAATTATTATAATTGTCATTAATATTAGTATTTTCTTTTATTTCTTTTTTTGTCAAATATTTTTAAGCCACATAATTATACAAAAGGAAATTCTTTTAAAACCATTTTTATTAAAAACAAAAAAAATTACATAAATGATAATATCTACATGTTGGTTAAATACGTGCCTTAATAAAATATACATGTAATTTCCTTATTTTTAAGTAGTTTTCCTTTTTTCTTATATACATTCTTTATTTAAATGATAGTTTTTAAAATAAAAAATTCAAATGAAATATATTATACAAAAAATATTCATAAATTCATAAAGGGAAATAAAAAAAATATTTTACTAAAAGGAAAACATATTTTAGGAATATTTATTATATATAGTGATTTTATAAAAAGGAAAGTTCACAAAAACAATCTTTTTTTTAACTCACAAAAAACAATCTTGAATAAAAATAACATCTCTTTTCAAGTGATAATTACTTAATTTCTATCATTATTTTTTTCTCAGATTATTACAAAACTAATTTAAATAAGATAAACTAAGATATCTTTAATGAACGAAAATATTTTATAACTTCTACAACTGAGATTTTTATTCATTTTGGCATTATTTTTTTCTTGTTTTTATCTTTTTATTTGCACTTTCTACATTTTTTACCAATCTACATAAATAAGTACAAACATATAAACTATGATCAAACCTAATATACCACTAAATATTCTGTAAGGCTTAATATTTATATTAGTTTGATAATTTTAATATATTTGTAAAATCTAATATAATTCTAATATGGATGCATAAACCAATATGAATTTTATGGTTAGGATTATTTTGAATAATTTTTAATTTATCTTTTTTACATCTAAAGTATATAGTTATTTATAATTTACAAAACTAATTATTTTACTAAAGCATAATTATATATTTAAGATAAAGAAATATATGTAACTCAATATAACCCAAAAAGTGAATAACTTAAAAAATCCGAAATTTTACACCCAAAATCATAAACCGAAATGCAAAAAAATATCAAATCGATTAGATATTATATATTAAAATTACAAAATGATGCAAGAAAAAGTTAAAATATTAATAAATATATAAACTATAATATATTTAGTATGTAAATATTTATATCCGTGCAGACGCACGGGAAAGTCACATAGTATTATATATTAACCAATAACATTTTATATAAATAATATTGAGCTGAAAATAAATGTAAATTGCATTGAAATTGTTAAATGATAAAAAGTGCAACAAGAAAAAAAATGGTGAAGTAACATTTAATACGAAACAGAAGAAACATTAATTTGAAGTCTTTCATAATTGTTCTAGAATGTGTTTACCAAATGTAATTTTTCAAAGCTTAAACATGTTGTCACTGACTCATTGGTGGTTCTCTCGCTTGCTTTTAACCACAAAAAAATGGACAGGTAACCCATTGACCAAGCAACTTAATTACACTTAAAATATTTTTGAATGGTCCTTTTGATGAAACGTCAGTTTGGTTCCATATATAATTCGGGATCCCAAGAGCATCGGCAACCAAAAGTTGGGACGTAATTGGGACATGTATTCATTACCATTAATATCTCATCCCTTTCCAAGGATTTGGGAATATTGAAGAAAGTAAATGAAGAGACATTTTGACTGGCGTCTTTGAGGTTTTCTCTTATATAAACTCACCAACGTTTGTAAGATCAACTTCAATTTATACCCTCTAATAGCTATGGCATCGCAGAACAACCTTGAACTTTTTTTGGGAGGGTTTGCAAAGGTCTTTAATGAACAATGGCAAGTAGATATACGTCTCAAGGCAGGAGACAGTGATGAGGGTGCAGCTATCTCCGCCCACAAACTTGTTTTGGTTTTCTATTTTTCCTCTCTTGTCATTTATTTATTATCAGGCGACTCAAACAGTTACATAAATGCTTATGTTTAGTGTTTCGCTCATACTTGAAATTATAATTACTCATATATTTATGTATGTACTGTACAATAGGCGGCACGATCAGAGGTGTTTAAGAAGATGCTGGAATCAGATAATTTCAAAGCTACGGTTGATCAGATCGAGACAGTAACTCTCTCGGAGCTGAAACGAGAGGAGTTAGAGGCTTTAGTTGAGTTCATCTACAACAATCGCTCGGTGCTTTCTGAAAAGGAGAAGAAACATGCTCAAACACTTTTTGTAGCAGCAGACAAATATGATATTCCGCATCTAAGGGACTTATGCAGAAAAGAATTGATATCATCTTTGAAGTTGGCGAATGTTATCAATATCTTGGAATTGTCTTTGATTCCTTTTGACGAAGCCCTCAACGACGCTGCCGCCATGTATGTCGTAAGGAATTTGTTGGCGATCTGTGACACTGTTGAGTTCAAGTTGTTCGTTGGGAAGAATCCAGATCTTACCGTTGATATAATTAAGTCTTCTAAGTCTCGGATGTGGAAGAACTATTTTATCTAGAGTCTAGATACTAGAAGACCCAAGTCGTTTGCTACTTTTACTTCAAAAACACAACTCTGTTGGTTTGATTTGTTACATTAAATTTTGTTTTCAGATTTGCATGATATTTAAGAGTGTCATTTAAATATTTGCTTTGCAAATTTGCGTTCCATTTTACCACTGTTTTTACACCCGACCGGATAGTGAAACCTGCCTGTATTAGTCATTGAACCGGTTGATGGCACCTTCTCTCACATATCTTGGTATTTTTACTTTTATCATGAGTTTTCTATAGTGGAGAAAAAGATTTGTGTATAGATTCTGGTACTAATTTATGTCTTAAGAATTAAAAAAATAGAAAAGAAAGCTATATACACAAAATTTACATGTTTCAAGTTGATTTCTTTGTTCGATGGGTTAACGTAATATTTTCCTCCTTGTTTTTTTTTTCAACTATTTTTCCTCTTTAATTTATATACTAGATTTTGACCCGCCTTTAAAAAGGGTATATTTTTTGTTGGAAAACCTTTTCTACGTAATAAAATTATGATTTTTGATAAATTGTATATTTCAGCTTTTTATTAAATTTATTTTAAATTTACTTATATGGCTTATTTTTTTATTTTAAATATGACTAAAATTTTGAAAATTATAAATAATTCTAACATGTAATATGATTTTATTTATTTAACCAGAAGTTAAACTTATTTTACATTTATTTTTTTAATTTAAATAAAATATTTCATATCGTCAACATTCTCTGTATTAAAAAAATCATTTGTGCATTTTAAAAAAAAATCTATTATTTTATTAAATTTAGTTTATGTGATTTAGTTTTTATTTTGAATGGAACTATTTTTAAAGAGTTGAGATAAGTCACACATGTATTATGATTTTGTTGATTTAATCATTTCTTATTTGAACTTGATTTTATTTTGAGTTTTCATTTAATAAATGTTTTCAAATAATTAATAACGTGAAAGATTCTTTGGAAATATATGGTGCAAATATTTAGGAAAATAAATTGTATATTTTAACTTTTTATTAAATTTATCTTAAATTTACTTATTTGGCTTATTTTTGTTATTTTAAATATGACTAAATTTTGAAGACTTTAAATAATTCTAATCCGTAGTATGATTTTATTTATTTAACCCGAGGTTAAACTTATTTTACACTGATTTTTTTAATAATGGTATTGGAAAATATTTTAGTAAAAAAATGTTTGAATATATGCATATTTTAAATCAATTTTGATGTAAATCAACTTTAAATTATTATTTTGATTTAAAGTATGTATATAAAATTTAAATTTTATTATATGATTATTTTAGACAAAAATGTTTTAGGTAATTAGATTAGTCCATTTATGTATATTTAAAACTGATCTAAGTAGATAGTTTTTATAATATGATGGATTACCAATTTTTATTAATATAAATCCATTACTTTTTTCTCCTTGGCATACTTTTTATCCATGTTTAAAATTTTAATTTCTTGCATTAGTTTTCTATGAATTATTAGTAATTTTATGATTTTTTTTGAAATTTGAATTCTTGAAATTTTTATATTTGACTAAACTAAATAAGGTAATAATACTGTTTTTAATTTTTTTTCTATAATATAGTATTTATATCTTAGTTTGTGTTTTTATTTTCAACATAAAGAATGATAAATAAAAGAATTATAAATATAGTGACAGAATTATAAATAAAAAGAAATATAGAATAGATGTTGTTTAATTTATTATAAAACAATTGTTAAATATGTAAATAAAAAGAAGTGTTAAATATATTATTGATGTTTTTAAATAATTCTCATTTGTTATTAATTTGTTGAAAATACAATGGTTAAATGTGTAAATAAAATAAACTACACATCTCTACTATCCATGTTTCCAAACATATCTCGTTTATTCTACTATACTCGTTTCCAAACATTGTACTTCAACTTTAATAATATAATATATATATGCTAATGCAAATCAAATTATCACAATCTTGTTTAAGTGAATAAGAAATCGTGGGGAGAACGTGTCGTATGTATGTATTTGTACGTTTTACATTCCAGTTTTTCTGGAGTTATTTTGCTCACGTGAACAAAAATATTTGTCTTCTTCTGTGGTGTAGAGAATAAGCTCTCTAATATCATCTGATCGAATCCGAAATAATAGTAAAGTTTTGAGTGTATTAAATTGAAAAACCATGCCGAGCATTTTCGATTTATCTGTTTTAGTATATACAGTATGTAGCAGCTAGGTGACTCTACTTTGAATACGTATTTTCTATTGCTTAATTATGTTAGATAAATAGTAACATACAATTGAGTTTTGATCATTATCCCTTTCCAGGAGAAAATTATGGGCTACAAGATGAACAGACGAATGAAAAGAAAGCAGAATTACTATAGAACTTGTGTTATTATATTTTGCATATAATTAAATATAATAAAGAGAATTAAAGAAAATGTGGGTCAATCTAGCTCTGTAGATCATTGCTTTCACTCCAGCTTCTTATTGCATCTGTCACTGCTTGTTTCACTGCTTCAGAATCCATACCCTCTCCATCTTCATTCTGCAATTAGTAAAGGTGCGTAGTGACTAAATGATTTTCATACTCCAACGCTCGCATATGGACCTAGACAATGTTTATATATATTCTGTATCCGTATTTGTTGAGATTGCCCCCTTCATTTTATAATCTACTATTATATAATTTTAAAACTTTCATTATCAAAATCACAAACATTCATAATGGTAAGTAAAACCAAATAAGATTTCATAACAAGTTAACAACATCTGTATTATAAGTACTTCGTACAATACTGTCCGAAACATGCAAATAGGCAAATAGTTATAACTACGATATAGAACTAATGTATAGGGATATGTTTCTGTGCTGATTTGTTAATTACCTCGACTCCCGTGGCATGCAAGCTAAAGGAGTCGGTACATGAAACCCTAGCATCGAGAACGTTAAGCCCAATATCCTCAAAGGCTTCTAATACCGAAACAAGCATGCCTGGCTGATTCTTCCCTGCGAATACGTTTACCATAAAACCCTTTTCTAGGGCTTCCACTGTTACCTATAAAAAACATCAAAACCTGTTAATGAATCTCTCACATTCACATGCGCACTCATGTCTGTAATGATTCCAAAGTATATGTTTGTACCATTGGTGTGGTGAGATCCGTGGGCTCGCTTGACGATTGCCCTGCGGTAGTGTCTTCTTTGAATCTTTCAACTTTCTTCTTAAGCTTTTTGATGTATTTCGATGCATCCATTATGATCGATGTATCGTTTTCCTGTCATATAAAACCCGTGTGAATGGTCACAAATTAGCAGCATATAAAATCATCCGAATATATACACTATTGGAGGTTAGCAAAAAAAAATCATCTCCAGTTCATCTATCAATCATGATTGTCCTAAATATCTTATTTACAATAATATGCGTTCGTCTGTATATGTTTAAAAGAAGATACAGTAATTACCCATGACAAATGGAAACAAGAATACATCGAAGATCCATGAGATTCACATACCCAATATCGAAATGATATTAAGGGACAAAATTGTGATCGAGTGAAAAAATATGTATATATATATCGAGTAATACTGAGTGCGTGTGTGTGCATGTGCGCAGACATATAGAGAACGATTGCGTTTATCTCCATAGGACACAATAAAAAGAAGACAGAGAGGGGTGAATATTATTACAGCATGAGAATTAGTGATTGAACGAAGCAATTGAAACTTCTCTTTCAAAGAACCTCTCTTCTTTTCCCTCGAACCCATTTTTCTTCTATGCTTGATGTTATCAGCTTCTTCCTTTCGAATTGAGCTTTCTTGAATTGTTTCTACTCTCTTCTATATAGAGGAACTATGTGTGTGTATATGCATATATATATATGAGGAGGAAGCAGAGATCTTAGATTAAATTTATATAGGATCCTTTCCTCTCTCACATGTCTGCCTTAGTCTCTCTTGATCGCTACAAAATATAATATACGGACAACTCCGTTTTGTATCTCGTGAATTACTTGCTTGCCTCTATGTCTCAGTATACGATATCCTATTTAATATTCCACCCTATTTTATTTTGTTTTCTTATATAGATACATATCGTATATTGATTATTTTACGACATGTATTTAGAGTATTTACTTATAATAGTTATATGATCATGTAAATACGTATAAATATGTACATACCCTTACCTAGCAACTTGAATATTTTAACACTATTTAGTGGCGGTAAATTCTCGCTGTGATGAAAATACCTTACCTTTGCACGCTATTATATACTTTGTGTGTTTTATCTTCCTCTTTGCCTACATACTATTCTAACACCTCCAAGCAACGATAATTGATTACAACTATAGCCAGCTTTGAAATTTTGAAAACCAATAAAGATGTATAATTACAAAACTCCATTTCTATACTTAATGATATGATATGTTATTCCAATCCGTGTAATAAGTAATAATGATATAAGAATTGGATTTTATCACGTATATTTATTATTTGGCTAATCATTCAGCTATTAAATTATTATAAATCAAAATAAATGCATTCACCCTTTTCCTTTGGGACATCAAATTAAATTGGCAAAAAACATCAGCATCTCTCATGTGTATGCAATTTCTATTCAAGCTCGAATTATAGAGATGCAAGTACCATATTTACATCCAATTCGTTATGATCATTGCAACAACAAGAAAAAAATCATTTGAACTTGAGCTGACTAGATTCGCGTTGTGTATGTCTATGCGCTACTCTGAATAATGCTAATAGGATACTTGAAGAGAGAATGAAAGTTAAAAAAAAAAGGGCAAGAAAGGGAATGATGAGCTCGTGATATATGGGGGAGGAACTGGTATCGCGAAATCAAATTTTCTTTTAAGAAAATGAAAGTTTGGGAGCATCGAAAGAAGTGAAGGAGAGGATAAAAGCAAACAAAAGAATGTTAGTTGTGATTTTGGAATGCCTCCAAACACTCCTCACGGGGATCTTTATGAACACAAACCCACACGTATATATCCTTCTCTCTCCTTGTCCTCTCTACCGTTATTTCTCCCTCTATAGCTATGTATACGTCTTTGTATATGCATGCCGTATATACTACGTATAAGTACATCTCTCTTTTTAATATATACTAGAGCTGGACCCGTCCGACCGAACGGGTATTTATTCATTTTTATATAAATAAATATTATTTAAATGTTTATCATTTTAAATTTTTAAATATTTACATTTCTAAATTTTTATAAACACAATAGTCGAATAGTTTATGTGCTGTAAAAATAGTATCACGTGCTTGTTATTAAACTTTTGAAAAACTAATATTGACCTATTGATAGTTTGAGTAATATCTCTTGTAACATAAAATCGTTTGCCAAATGTAAAAAGAATTTAAATATTTTGATCAAATATGGATAATATGGTAAAATTTAGATACGTTAGAAAAAATATATTTGGTTATAAACATTAAACATTGATTTACAAATAATTTAAATATATTTAAATTTCAGTATTAATTTTTTTGTTGAAAATGATTAATAGCAACCAAAATGGTTAAACATATACTTTAAAAATTATTGAAACATATAAAATCTTAGGTGAGATTTAATTATATTAAAGTAATATTGAGTTACAAATATTTCATCTTGTTCTATAAGTAGTTTAAAATATTTAAAATCTT
>OVBX01004011.1:0-15484 GCA_900406325.1 Erucastrum elatum | reverse complement strand
ATGATTTTAGGAAAGGAAAAAATAGTATTGAATAAATTATTTGTGCAACTCGGTTTTGGTTAAGTTTTGTTAAAATTAAAATAACTATTTCCCTNTGTCAATTTTTTTTGGTTTATGACCTTTTTAGTTATGATTTGAATAATGGAAAATTAGCAAAAAAAAGAGTTTTTACGTTTCCCAAATTTGAAAATTGATTTTCCTTAAACTTAAACAAATTAAAAAATAATATAAAATAGTATTTTCCATTTTTTTAGGTTTAGATTTTAAAATGGATAATTACAATTCGTTTTTGGAATAGTTTTTTGTTAAAATTAAAATTACTAAGACATTTTTGAAAAATCGTTTTATGTTAATAAAAATTATTAAAAATCGTTTTATTATAATTAGATTGTCGTTTTTTCGTTTTGACATTTTTTTATTTTTTAAAAAAATATTTCTTAGTTTTAATAATAGTTTTAAAAAGATTTTATAAAGGAAATTTAGCATAAAATAGTCTTTTCAATTTTTTTAGGTTTATACTTTAAAAGGGATAATTACACTTTGGTTTTGGAATATATTTTGTTAAAATTAAAATTAATATGACTTTTAATTAAAATCTTTGTATTTTAATAAAAATTATTAAAAATTGTTTTATTATAATCATTTTTTTTCCTTTTTGACATTTTTATTTTAAAAAATTATTTTAATAATAACTTAAAATTTAACATTTAAAAAGACAAAAGATATGAGGTGTAAAATGAATAATTAGGTTTATATTTTAAAAAGGACAATTCCAATCGAATAGGTTTTGTTAAGATTAAAATGACTATTGTTTTTAAAAAATAATTTTATTATGCAATTACAATTTAATATTTTATTTCTTTATAGTTATATTTTCTTCATGATTTTAGGAAAGGAAGATTAGTATTGAATTGATTATTTGTACAACTCAATTTTGGTATAGGTTTTGTTAAAATTAAAATAATTATTCCTCTTTTAAAAAATTATTTTATTATGTCATTTTTTTTTTGCTTTATGACCTTTTTAATTATGATTTGAATAATGAAAATTAGCAAAAAAAAAAGTTTTCACGTTTCTCAGATTTGAAAATTGATTTTCTTTAAACTTAAACAAATAAAAAGTAATTTAAAATAGTGTTTTCCATTTTTTTAGGTGTATATTTTAAAAAGGATAATTACAATTCGGTATTGGAATAGTTTTTTTGTTAAAATTAAAATTACAATGACATTTTTGAAAAATCGTTTTATTTGAATAAAAATTATTAAAAATCGTTTTATTATAATAAGATTCTTTTTTTTCGTTTTGACATTTTTATTTTTTAAAAATTGCTTAATTTTAATAATAATTTTAAAAGAATTTTATAATGGAAAATTAGCATAAAATAGTCTTTTTATTTTTTTAGGTTTATATTTTAAAAGGGATAATTAAAATTTGGTTTTGGAATAGGTTTTGTTAAAATTAAAATTACTATGACTTTTTATTAAAATCTTTGTATTTTAATAAAAATATTAAAAATCGTTTTATTATAATCATTTTTTTTATTTTTAACATTTTTATTTTAAAATTCGTTTTATTTGAATAATAACTTAAAAATATTTATAATAAGATAAGATTCTATATTATTATTATTTTAATCTTTTTAATTGGGATTTTAATAAAGGAAAATTAGCATTATGAGAGTTGAAATATTTTAAAGAGGAAAAATATGTTATAATTATTTTGTTTTAACTTTTTTAATTAGGATTTTAATAAAGGAAAATTAATATTATGAGAGTATATATATTTTAAAGAGGAAAATATGTTTTAAATATGTTTTTTGGGATAATTTATTTTGACACATGTCACAATCTTAAATTATAACTTGCCATGTGTCGCGATCATGTTAATTAGTAACTTTGAAAACTAAGCTTTATATAATAAGATATGATTCTGGTATGGAGTTTCCATTAGAGAACGACTGAATTGAACATTCTGTGAGAGAAATATATAATTAAAAGTATTGTTATTTATTGATAAATTATTTTTATCATTTTCCAGATTTTAATCATTTATAATTTAATTGTTAATCAGGTCCTCATTATGTCTTAACCAATATTCAACAAATAAGATACAAAAAACAAATAAAATTAGACAAATTTATAAATTTTATTATTTAACTTAACAGATTTAAATTAATTTAAACTGATTTTAAACTGATTTAAATCTTAAAACAGATTTTATATAAGAAAGGCGATTGGGCTAATCTAAACCAACTTTTAGAACAATGGTCTTAACAGAGATTGTCTTGTTTTCAGACACGTTAATGGTCACTTCCCTTGAAATCATGCAAATGATAGGTCACGCGAACTGAACTTTGTCCCCTTCACATGCTTACCCTGTGATGCAACATTTTGATTCAAATGATAGGTTACACAAAACATAAAGTCTCTGTTTTTCACCATTTTGATTCTCTCTTTTCTCAGTTTCGATCTATCACCATGGAATCCAGTTCTCCTTTCATCAGTATCTTACCTCAGGTAGCATCAGCCTGCGTCATCGCATCCGTCTTTAGTTACTACTTCTTCAGACCAAAATGCATATACCTCATTGACTTCTCATGTTACCACCCAGACTTCTTGCGAGCTCCAGTCTCCAATTTCATCGAGCATCTTACAATATCCGGTGTGTTCGATAAAGAAAGCCTAGATCTCCAGCAGAAGATTCTAGAGCGGTCAGGGATTGGAGATGACGCGAGCGTTCCCGTGACGGTCCATGAGATTCCACCGAACTCCTCTCTCTCAGCAGCTAGAGAAGAGACTCACGACATCCTCTTCACTGTTGTTGAAGACCTTTTCTTGAAGCACAAGATAGATCCCAAGAGGATTGACATCCCTGTGTCTAACTGTAGCATGTTTTGTCCTTCTCCATCTATAACTTCAATTATTATAAACCGGTTCGGCATGAGGAGTAACATAAAGAGCTTCAGCTTGAGTGGAATAGGCTGGTTGTGTTGGTGTTGAGCATGGAAGCTGGAGTCCAAATAGTTATAGAGGGAAGTGTAAGTCAATGCTCATTGCTAACACCATCTTCAGAATGGGTGGGGCAGCGACTCTCAAACAGGGAGCAAGACAAGCATAAAGCAAAGTATAATCTCCAGCATATTTTTAGAACTCATGTCGGATCAGACAGTTAATCATATAAGAGTGTAACGCAGCAGATTGATGAGGAAGCACACGTGGGAGTAGCTTGGCAATGCTGGTGAGAGGAGTAAAGCCAGATGAGGTGACAATGCTCGCAGTTTTCTCAGCCTGTATCATTGAGGATGGAAGAAAATGGTTCAACATGGTGAAAAATTTTGGAGTTTATGCCAAGATTGATGTACTAGGCAGGGCAGGGCAGGGCAGCTAGAAGAAGCTGAGGATTTGATAACAAACATGCCTTTTGAGCCAAACGGTATAATTCTAAGCTTTTTCTTGTCTGCGTGTGGTCAAAACAAGGACATAGAAAGGGCTAAGAGAATACTAAAGGAATTGGAGCCTAAGAATGATGAGAATTATGTTGTTTTGAGGAACTTGTATGCTGCAGCTTGACCAAGAAAGAAGTGGGGTGTAGCACGATTGAGATAGATTCTATTGTTTCAGAGTTTAGATCAGGAGATACAACATATCTTCGTTGGAGAAATATATATTTGGCTCTCGAGAAGTTGCTTATGCACATGAAAGACTAGAAAGACTCAAATAAATTGATTCTCGAGGCATGTTTGTTCTTGAATTACGTTCCTTTAATTGGCAAAGGTGGATGTGATAAAATATTGCTTCAAGTTCCTTTAAGTTTATTGTCGTTTTACAAAGACCCCTAGATTGTATCCATCTGCAAGAAAAAAGGAAAGAAAAACGGTTTGACAAATCAAAAGACCTAAAAATCAGCTCGAATGGCAAATGAAGAGCCCAGCAACGCACGGCCATCACTATTTTACATCGTATTACCGTCAAGGATATATAGAATGATTGACGTGTGGGAGAAGAAATGGTCGGGGATGTAGTACAAGTGAAGGACGAGTGAAACTTTGAAAGGAAAGTAAAGTAAAGTAAACTTTGAAAGTATAAGAGAAGGAACACTTCTCATTAGGCCACCGCAAATCTAAGACTTGAATAGGAGGAATTATATTTTCAAGCCAAGATAACACCAAATGCTCTTATAACAAAAACATTAAATAGAAATTACAAACAAACACAAACAAAAGCATAAAATGGAAATTACAAACAAACAAACACAAACGTCTTTTTAGAAATGCTAGTTAGAAAGACTGCCAGAGATGGGCCTTAACGGGCAGTTGTGGTCACCCCGAGTTTTCTTCGACCAAACTTTTCGGTAAACCATTCTTGTATATCTGAAGCGAAAATATATCCGATCACCAACCCGCAGAATACACCAGGAACATAGGCAATTGCAGCTGCAACCCAGCTGAACATTTGTTCCTCTTCGTCCGACACTTCCTCATGTTGTTGTGATGTAGGCTCCGGGACATGTCTTTCTCCACAGATTTCTTGGAGGTTGTAGAGTCCCGGGTTGTCCGTGAATGAAGAACAGTTCTGCCTTTGAAACTGCGTGCCTCCGGGCACAGGACCTTGGAGACGGTTATGGGCGAAGTTCATGTATGACATAAAAGAGAGATTACCAAGATCTTGAGGGATTTCGCCTGACAGCTTATTACTCGAGAGATCCAACGTCTCGAGATTTGTCAAATTTGCCAAGCTTCGAGGGATATCGTGTGTGAATGTGTTGTGTGACATGTTGAGGAGACGCAGTTCCTTCAAGAAGCCAATGGATACAGGGATTTCGCCATAAAATCTATTTCCAGAAAAATCGATGGCTCTGAAGTCCTCTCGGATTCGCTCAAACCTCATATCTACTCCTTTGACCACCATTTCAATCGAACGATAGAATGTAGGTTCAAAAGTGAATTTTTGAATGATGTCATTGACAGAATTTACCATATAGTTATTTCCTTTGGTTGATGTGGTCATTTCACGCCAGCTGGAAAAATAGTAAGGTGGGAGAGTTCCACTGAAGTCATTATGCGAGACATCGATTACTCTTAAAGCCTGAAACCCTATGGCCTTGTGGTGATGATACAGTGTGCCATAGAACTCGTTTGATCTGAGGCTGAGTACACGTAATGACGGTAGAGATCCCAACCATGACGGAAACTTATCCTTGATTTTGTTGCCTTCTACATTCAGAACTTCAAGAGCTTTGCAGTTGATCAAGGACTTTGGAAACTTCCCCTCCAACTGGTTACGACTAACGTCCAATGAACTTAAACCCATGGTATTATTGGCAAATATATCTGGTATAACTCCACTGAAATTGTTGTTGCTCAGACTTAATTCCATAAGATAAACCATGTTATTCCGTAAACATGAAGGAATCAATCCGCTGAAGAAATTGTTAGACAAATCTAAGAAAAGTAATTGTTTAATCTTGCAGATCCAATGAGGAAATGGTCCGCGAAATGAATTCGAACTCAGATCCAACGTTAAGCTCTCTATTTCTTGTGAGGAGTTTTCAAAACTCCTGAAAAGATTGTTAGAAAGAGTCTTCCATGGTATTCCCCATATGAAACTTGGAACTTCACCTGTCAACTTATTGTTGGACAGATGTAAATCCTCAAGATTGACTAATTTTGATATTGATTTAGGGATTGACCCCCTGAAATCGTTGTGGTCAAGGTATACTTCGCCGAGCTTGATAAATTCAGATATGAATTCCGGGATTGGGCCATCAAAACTGTTATGAGAAAGATCTAGAGAATAAAGCCCAAATGATGATAAAGATGTATTCCCAAGCTGTATAGGTCCCGTGAATTGGTTTTCTCCCACAACTAAACATTGTAATGAAGGAATTGAGAACAATGATTTAGGGAAAGGCCCTATAAATGAGTTTTCAGAAACATCGAAAATTTCCAAGTTGTGAAATCCACTTATGTCTGATGGAAGTGTGGATGTGAAATTATTAGAGTAGATGGAAAAATAGGTAAGCTTAGTAAAATTGGCGAATGAAATAGGAAAATTGCCAATTAAGCTGTTGTGGCCAAGATCAATGACTCTTAGACCATTTAGGTTTCCCATGGAAACCGGAACTTCGCCTACTAAATGATTGGATGAAAGCTTAAGATTTATGAGACAAGAGAGGTTTCCTATTGAAGAAGGAATCTCTCCTGTAAGATTGTTAGACCCAAGGATAAGCTCTCTCAGATTTTTTAGATGGCCTATTGAAGTCTGAATCTTACCAATCAAATGATTAGAAGAAAGGTCAACAAGTGTGAGATGAGAAAGGTTTCTTAGTGAAGAAGGAATATCTCCTGTAAGATTGTTAGACCCAAGGATAAGCTCTCTTAGATTGTTTAGATAGCTTATTGAATTTGGAATCTTACCTATCAAATAATTATTAGAAAGATCAACAAGTGTGAGATGAGAAAGGTTTCCTAGTGAAGAAGGAATCTCACCTATAAGTTTGTTAGACTCAAGGATAAGCTCTCTCAGATTGTTTAGATAGCATATTGAAGCTGGAATCTCACCTATGAAGTTATTAAGAGAAAGGTCAACTAGTGTAAGACGAGAAAGGTTTCCTAGAGAAGGAGGAATCTCCCCTTGGAGATAACAATTCATAAGGTTTAAGTGACGAAGATATTGGAGTTTGAAAAGGCTACTGTTTGTTCTTAAAGAGCTGTTGAGAAACGTCTTAGAAAGGTCGAGTGATATAACCTGGCCATATCTATCATCACATGTGACACCCTTCCAATGACAGCAATCACTGCTCTTATTCCACGGACTTGCGTAAAACTCATTAGTCGGAAACTCATCTCGGAATTCCAAAAGAGCCTTCCTCTGGTCGTGGCGGCAAAAGTGGACCGTTGGAGAAGCAAGAGCGTGGATTAGTAGGCAGCAATAAATAGTAAAAACAATACCAGAAAGGCAATAACAATGGCTCTGAATCATCTTTTTCTTTGTGTTTAGTAAATGTTGTAAGTAATTGGTGGTTATGTTGTATGCTTCACTCACTCTCTTTATGTAGAAGAAAAAGTAGAAACCCCTTAGTCGGGGCTTAGCAAGTCTTTTCCGTCAACGCGGTTGTTTCTGTAAGTTATCGCTCCATCTCTGCCAATGAATTGGACCACTCATCTTAAATTTTTAACACAAACCACACGCTCAATTCAATCCTCAAAAATATCTCTCGACGTTTTATTTAAGATTTTTTAATTCTATATTATCGTTGGCTACTTGAATATATATGTGGATAACTTATCTCAACGCAAAATAAATTAAAATATGATTGAGAAGTAACTGGTGATTGTCAAAAGTACAATAGGAATGAAAGGGAAAAAAAGATAGGGAGCAAAATTATAAGAACGAAATGGAATTTTTATTGCTATTGTTCCTTTCAAATTTTTTTTAATAAGGAGCAATGTTGTTCTATAATGCTTTAAAATTAGAGTAATGAGTTTTTTTTTGAAACACGTACTTATATTAATTCAAAGCAGAAAGTTAGTTGGAGGCCATAAAGGCTTTATCAACTACCAGGTTCTCAAACAACAAGGCTGACTTTGCAAGTTTATTGCAAGTTTATCAGCAAGAGAACTTCTCTAACGAGAAATTCACACAAACAGAGAAGAATCAAAAGAAGCTAATAGAGTAATGAGTCTGATGACAAGGAATTATGTGTTTTGTCCTTACATGCGGGTATAATTATTTTACTGATAGTTATTAATGTATGTATTATGATTTAAACGTTATGGTAACTTATTCTTTATATTATTAATCATTTTAGTTTTTTCAATTTTTATTTTGGTCTATGTTTCCTTAGCACAAAAGAAAGCTATAAACTATGAGACTATAAGAGCATAACTACATATCAAATATTTCATACAATAAAGTAACGTAAGAATAAGAATTTTTGATATTTATTAATCTAATTTTTATTTTTGAACTAGAAACATGTGTTAAATTACCCAAAAATACCAAGACTCAAAATTCAAGCAAAAACAAAATACTTAAAGGGTAAATAAAAACTAAATTTTGATGATAATTTAGAAAAAAAACATTAAAAATGAATGGAGATAATGACAATATTTTATTGGTTTACTTGATCAATACATACATTTGACTTATCTTAATATTTCATAAGTTTACTTTTAATAAAAGAAAAATAGATGATGATAGTTTTATTATTAAATTTGATTTATGGTTAACTATATAATGATAGATCTAACTATTCATTAAATATATATTTATTTTAGTCGTTTTAGAAACCAAACCATTACATGCATGTTCATAACATGATTACATAGGAAACTCTTTAAACTTAATATCAAAGTACATTTTTATTATAGATTAAACAGTAATAAAATATACACATGAAATAACTACCGAAATAATTCAAAATACATAATTCATAATCCCAAACTCCATATAACAAAATTGATTTGCTCCTGGTCTTTCAAACTCGAAGAAAGAATAAAAACATAGAACTTCAACTAAAAAAATATCAAAAGTACATATATAGATGTCAAAAACTATAAATGAGACAACTTGGAATGAATGAGAAAAATAAGCTATAAAGTTTAAAACATCTTACATCATATGAAAATAAATTTGGTCCTAACTTGTTTTAAATAATTATTATTGTAATTTCAGTTAGAAATTTTGAAATAGTTATATTATTAATAAATTAACTAGAACGTTCAAAATGTTTCTATTTATCAAAATTAATAAATTGATGATTTAATCTAAAAACTAATAAAATATGACAAATAAGCAAAATTAACTAAAATAATGGATAATGTGAAAATTAACAAAATCATTTTATAAAGAATAGTATTTATATTTATAGTTATCAGAACTACTAATTGATGATTTAATCCAAAAACTACTAAGAATATGATAAATAAGCAAACTTAACTAAAATCATGAAAAAAATGTGACAAATCAGCAAAATCACTTCATAAATACTAAAATAGATGTGTCTAATAAATATTTCTTATAAATGATGTAATTTAAAAGAATAACAAGATTTTCATTATTTTCTCATCCATTACTTGGTCACTATTTACAACCTTTTTGTTAGAACACCTCTTTACCGTATCTATGCACAGACCTATATGACATAAAACATTATTTACTCAGATGACCAACTTAAATTTTCTTTCAGACATTTCAATAACCAGGTTGTATTCGTGTAAAGTGCCCGTTCCCAGTTACAACTATTTCTATATCTTGATCGCAAACTCCTCATAGTAGATGATCAGTATTTTATAGCACGCTCTTGTGAGGATTGCAAATAACAATATATCTACAAATACCTTCAAAGAATATTACTACAGAAACATAAAATAGAACATTACAAACAAAACACAGACGAGTCTTTTGGTGAAGACACCCGGCAAATTCAGCATAAACACAAACAGAAATCGGAACTATGCTCCAATGTCTGGAGAGTTGGCTGTGACTTGGAAAGTCTTGTGTCAACTCATTGAATTCGGTTGGTACTTGGTACCCCTTTTTCTGTCATAATTGAATTGTGCCACTTGCCTTGAAATTTCCACATAAATGTTGACTCCTTCATTGTGTAGCTACAACTATCGGTCGCATTAAAAATCTTACCAGCAAATAAAATGCAATAATACAGGCTAACTTTAACGAACAAAAGCATGGTATATGTCACAAATTATCTTTGTATTATTGATGAGTCTTGTCAAACTTCGACATTGACCTTTAAAAAGAAATAAAAAAAAAAGACTTAGAATTCGTTGGTTTTGTAGTCTACTAACTTGTAGAAAAAGTTAACTGTACACCATCTATTAGCCTGTAGATTTCTCGGCAGAAGAGCGTACAAATACTGTAGTTTGTATTCATGTAAATACAAGAGAGATGGAGACATTGTATGAAAAATGTTTTCCATATATTGACAAGAATGTTTACATTGGTTTATATACATCAAGAATCTTAACCTACTTTACTTAAATATTAGATGTTTTCTCCGCACTTACAGATATTATTCTTTTATAGATATTTATTAATAAATATACTATTAAAATTATTCTATTTTATTTTGTTGACTTTTAACTTTTATTGCTTTTAAATATTATTTTGGATAAAATATTAATATTTTTTAAAAATATATTGTTATTTTTAATCAGTTTTTATTATATTAATTTATAAACAATTATCTAATTAATTAAATCAATACTATTAAATCTGTAGCATGACCAATTGATAATGTTTGGTCCAACATATTTTATAACTGCATCTAAACTAACCACTTCCACTAAACAGCAAATTTCATGTAATCGGAATATTCATTTTCTTTTGACTAACCATAGTGTACTACTTTTAAAATTAAGAGGCATAATATTATTCATTAGTAAGAAACTTATACGTGGTTATATAGTCTTCATGAAATATTCCTTTGTTGATGATCAACTATTCCATATACAATCATTAATAATCAAAACAGATTAAAATTTAGACCAATACACATAGTATAATTAAGATAAATAAAAAATGTAAATAGATGTTCAATAAAAAAATTAAATTATTTAATCCGCATCGATATTATTAAGATATGATCATGACCGATTGATATAGGTATAGTCCAAGTCCAGCTATTCTAATAGTATTGATTAAATATTTTTATTAATAATTTTTTAAAAATATATAAAAACAAAAGAATGAACAAATATACAAATATAAAAAATAAAATTATAAAAAAAATATTGTCGCCCTTTAAGGACGGGTCAGAATCTAGTTTATTTATTATAACTGATGATTCAGCCTAAAAGCATGTAAAATATGAAAAATTATGAAAACATGACAAATCTATTTTTCAATACTTATTTGATAAAATTTCAAATAATAGTACATATTTAAACTGATGGCTCATTAGTCAAAAGTATTAAAAACATGATAAATAAATAAAATTGTCTTCAATTATGGAAAACATAATAAATAATCAAAGTTACTTGAAATTATATTAAATATGACAAATAAAATCTAAAATTATGGAAAACATGACAAATAAATAAAATTGTCAAAATAATGTAGAAGATGACAAGTAAGCAAAATCAATTCATAAATAATAGTATAGATAGATAGATATATTTTTGGATGATGTGTAAAATTTTTCAGAAAAAGTTACTTGTTACAGACTAAGCTACTGGAATCAGAAATTTTTGAAAAACAGATCACAAAATTTTTCAAACTTCTATCGTGTGGCCACCCAGGCTTGAAGAGCAGTTCCTTAACGTCGAGCTCTCTTTGAACCCAACAAGAGGATACTGGTTTCTAATCAGTCTACCGATAGTTTTGGTCAACACGGAGGCCAGAGTTGGTGGTTCTCCGTGCCTAAATAAAATAGTATAGATAAATAATAGTATATGATTCATAAATAATAGTATAGATACTGGTTTTAATCAGTCTACCGATAGAATTCATAAATACTAGTATAGATAGATAGATATATTTTTGGATGATATGTAAAATTTATTCAGAAAAAGTTACTTAGTACAGACTAAGCTACTGAAATCAGAAATTTTTGAAAAACAGATCACAAAATTTTTCAAACTCCTAACGTGTGGCCACCCAGGCTTGAAGAGCAGTTCCCTAACGTCGAGCCCTCTTTGAACCCAACAAGAGGATACTGGTTTCTAATCAGTCTACCGATAGTTTTGGTCAACACGGAGGCCAGAGTTGGTGGTTCTCCATGCCTAAGATTGTTTTGTTCTCTCCAAACTGTGTAGAGGATCACTTGGAAGCTATACCTCAGGAGATAAATCTGGACCATCGGTTGGCTATTATCTGACAGTAACTCCTTGATGTCTTGCCACTGAAGGGAGAATCTAGAAGGCAAGAAATTCTGAGTCTAGGTCAGCCATATCTCTTAGGAATAGCTGCATACAAAGAACAAATGTTCTCTAGTTTCTAATTGATGTTGACATAGAACACAACCATAATTTATTCCGGAGTTCTAGAGGAGCATTTTGTCGTCAGTGGACAACCGATTATGCATCGTAATCCACACCATGAAACTGTATTTTGGGGTAGAGGAAGATAACCAGGCAGTAGAGTACCAGCCGACTTGCGGTTTTGATTCACGAATCAGCAGCCATGTGCTGTTTGTGTCAAACTTCGGTTTGAAATTATCCGGATTACGCTTCCATAACACAATGTCTTCTCCAGCATTCATCTTACTCCTCTGCTAGCTTGTTCATTGCTTCCTCAATCATAATGTACAGATGATATCTATGCCGCCGTGGACGTCGAGCCATAGCAGATTCCACCATCGCGGTTAGAGAGATTCTAATGTTAATGCAACCCTTGCTCCCACAATATCATATAAGCGACCCATATCTGACCATGTGTCGAATCAGAATGAGGCTCCACACCCATTGTTAATGATAGATGGTGTTTTATACATCTTGTATATATGTTTTCCAATTAGTTTACAAGTCTTTCTCGAGTCTTTCTAGTCTTTTTCGAGTCATTACAGGTCTAGAGTTGTACTGGATAGGAGACGGATCTGTTAGAGCGAAAGAGGCGGAAACAGTGCAATTTGGTGATTTTCATACAGAATAGTCTAAAGTGACGATTCCCGATCAAGCGGAGCAAGCCCGAGTGCATGTTCCAGCGGCATAGATTTTTAAAGGAACTAATGTTATCTCAAGATTTTCCCTAATTACCTCATATTTCTCTCTCAGCTGTCAGGAACATCGATATATCATCTTTTCTTATTATTCTAAACATTCTACATTACTTTTAAGAGAGATTTTTAAGAGAGAAAACTTGTACTCTTGTTAAGGGAGAAGAATCTATACATCCTTTGGAGAATATTTCTAAACCCTCTTTTCTTTTTAATATTTATTCATACATGTTGTTGTAGTCACGAAATCCATAGTTCAACCAGAGTCCCACCAAACCTTCCAAACCGGCCATCTAGGAGGTACCAGCGACCGAGGTTTAGTCCAAGACAAATATCTCCACAACCAGAAGAAATTTAGCCACGGAAACAATTTTCATGAATTCTAAACTTAATACGGATTCAATCCCAATTGGAATCACTTCCAAAGCTATCCGGACTGGGTAGTTATGGATTTTACAGTTCAGAGGTTTCTCAGCATGTCCATCTGCGAGTAACCGATGTTAGAAGGATATTCAAGCCCAAAGAAAGAGCGTCCTGAACCAAAGCCCATCATAGGATTCTATACGGTTCGCTCATCTTTACAACAAGCCTAATTTGAATAGAAATGGCCACGAAAAGCAGAAATTATGATCCATTCTCTAAAACCGGTCAAACAAGTTCTGCACTTGCCTCAATTAGAAGCTAACTGGTTCAATCAGCTTCAAACCAGAAATTGGCGACCAGAAGATCATTTCAACCAGTAATAAGGTATTACAGGAAGTCATTAGCTGCACAATAGCCAAGAGTATCAGGCGGATTTTTGAAAAAAGTCATTAAACCAAACCAGAATCATTTATGAAAAGATTGGACAATCTTTCGGTTTGATAACTTCCAATCAAATCAGCTTCGGCCAGAAGACATCCTGACTAAAAAAAAGAGTCCAGAAGACATTATACACTACCAGGAGGAGTTCTACCAGTTCCTTCCATGCAACAGCCAACATTGGATCAAGAGGATCTTTATTTACACCATCCTGCCTTATTTTGAGCAAACCAACATCAATGTCCAACATATTTTTTCTCTTCAGTCTATGCACGACATCATCACCTTCCAGACCATAAAGAAGATTCCCAGGAAGCTCACTTACCCCCTCAAACCGTCCAGATACAAGGAAAACACCATCTACATTCATTTGGCCAAGATTCTCATCATTATAGGCTCCAACGGCTAGTTCTCAAGGAGCCATCAATTCCTTTGCTTCCAAGTTTATTATTTTGACTTTATTTGTTTTCTTTTATCATTTTATGACTGTTAGAGTCTCTCATTTTCGAGCCTATATAAGCTCCAGCCATTTGTCTTTGTAAAGCACCCTTGAAATTTATGGATGAATATGCAGTTTTTCTAGTTTCTCAAAACTATTATTCTAAGTTTTTTGAGTATTGTGAGAAGCAGCTCTTGAACAACCAGAATTATATCAAAGCCTCCTTTCACAGAGCTTTGTGGCGTCCATCATTTCATTTCCATCCACCAATCGATCTTGAGAGTGATACACATCCAGCAAGACCGGTTTCACATTCCTTCATAAGTCCATCCATCGATCTTTGTTGGGAGTGATACACATCCAGCAACAAAGATCTCATCACTATGAAACCCCCCCCCCCCGGTGCTTACAACACATGTTTTATTCATCTATTATCTTTGTGTTTTCTCTGTTCATGGCTGAGTAATCCGCTTTCTTAGTCAAGGGTGTTAGGGTGTTTAGATTAATGAGTTAAACACAAATATTGTTTATTGTTTGATTGTTTCCATTCATTGCATGCTTACCTGTTTGCATTAAACTAGCTATTTATTGTTGAAACTAGGTTTAATATAATCATCAAAAGTGCTTAGCAACCTAAGATCTAGTCTTAGTGTTCATCATTAGCTCTCAGACCAAGCGATAGCTTAGGCTTTGAGGCTCATCGATGAAAGGTGAAACACCATGACCGTGGATTGATCTAGCATTGTGTTTTGAGTTCTAGACTCTCGCTTAATATATAAAACCTTGAATCGATGTTTGACTCATGATCCCTTGACACTCAATCCTTCTTCCTACGCTAGCTCTTTAATCAATTGAAAACTCCAAACCAATGTTACTTGTTTATTTTGCTTCTTTAAACTCAAAACCCACCATTGTTTTAGCTAAGTATTGATACTATAAAAATAATGTGTAATTGTTGGTATCTGTGGATTTGATCCTAAAGTACTACATCGACATACCATTAGATTGTTGTAGTGTGCACATTAAGTAAATTTGTGTGCGTATACACGAATATCAGTTAACATCGGTGCGATGGAACTCCTCCGCTTTATCGCATTAATTCAAAACTTCACACCATACCCATGATCCCAACGTTGGAGACTGAACGAACTGACCAAAATGACTCTCCCTTGAGTAAGTACTAATTACTCTTTAACCCACCGAGCCCGAAGGAAGTGAGAAGATGTGACCCTCCATATTATTTTCAAACAACAAACAACATTAACTTATTACTAGTTATTTTCCTGCGCCATGCGCAGATATTAAAATCTAAAAATATATTTTTTAATCTAAAAAATTATCTTATAGATATAGAGTTTTGAATTTTTATATTTAAAATTCATTAGTTAAAAAATAAAGCCATAATCNATGTATTTTTCTAGTTTGATTTATCCAAGTTTACTTTAACTTTTAAATTTTATTTTATTTAAGTTTTAATAAAAATAATTATGTTTATAATGTTATTTTACTCATATTATACTTTATCCAGTTACTTTTATTTTAAATATGTGTATTGCAAATATATAAGTT
>OVBX01004010.1:0-15484 GCA_900406325.1 Erucastrum elatum | reverse complement strand
TATACTTTTTATTTTAATTTTTATTTTGAAAGTATAATATAATTCGATAATATTTTATTTCCTTTTTAAAAATATATTAAATCTTAAATGACATAATCCTATTGGTTGGTGAAACTTTTGGGTGAACCCAAGAATAAGTCCAATAAAATCCTCTCCAATTTTTTTGTAAGGATCGTTTATTCGCTTGCAAGTCCTGGATAAATAATTAAATACTTTAGTTAGTCTAAAATTAAAAAATAAAAATAAAAATGGACGTCAAACTGATTATATTAACCCCCGATTGGATCAAGGCCCAAGGGAAAACGCCGAAATATAGAAATATAGGGTTCGTACATGACAAGAAAGCGAAGTCAAGCCAGGACACAACATATATCTATTGACTCTAGCTATATTAGCAAAGATCATTTGCTAGTTCATTGGATGATCTATTTATATTTAATATATCTGAACTGGTAGTGCCGTCCCTCTGCAAGCTTCATTATATCACCAACGCATTGGGCTAGTCAATAAACCCATTCCATTATTCCTATTTTGTTTGTGATTCACAGACTAAATTAAGCACAATAAGTATGCGAATTTAAATCTCAAGCTCACTTTAATAAAGCCTTCAAAGTTATCTTGGAGAGTTGGGAAAGAAATTTCCCCACTTTAATCTAGTAAAATTAATATTGATTTTCTCGCAAGTGGGCATTGCTTGAGAAACCATCAACATAAATTTTAGAATTACACCAAGAAAAACATCCAGATATATTATATATAGGCAAATTACAGCTACTGAAATTTGATTGGCCACCAAACTACAAAAACACTTCAAGAAGGCTGAAGTTCAAAGGCAAGTTAGAGATGGACACATCAATATAACCTAATACAAAACACGATAACTATAACATTAACAGCACACAACCAATGGCAAAGCAACAACTGTTGATGCTGGGAATCAGGGCGAGCTTTCACACTCTCTCCGCCCTGCTTGTAGCCGGAGTAATATTCACTGCCGTGTTTTTGTCCCGAAACGTTTTACCAAAGGAACATCCTCAAAGCGACGGTGCTCCCAACGTGGAAGACGGCAGCGACTGTAATTTGTTCGAAGGGAAATGGGTATTTGATAATGAGTCGAACCCTATTTATAAAGAAGAAGAGTGCAAGTTCATGTCTGATCAGCTGGCTTGTGAAAAGTTTGGGAGAAAAGATTCGAGTTACAAATTCTGGAGGTGGCAACCTCGCACGTGCAATCTTCCCAGGTTTATATTTCTTTCTTTATGGCAATTAGTATAAACATCTTGCATTATCTCCGCTGGTAATACACTTTTCCGTTGATAACACAAGAAAAAGTTTTTTTTTTGTCTATTAATTTAGGGAAAAGAGCTGACATAATTCAATTAACATCTTCTTTTCCCCTATTTATGTATCTCAATTTGTAAATAAACTATTAGAATGATTTCATTTAACTATTTAATTGAGGTACTTGGCTGTATCATGTACGTAACAAATAAACCATTTGTGGCCATAACTCTACATCATTTAGTTGATGAGAATTAGCTTAGTGATCAGAAACAGAAATAATTAATACTTTCCCTACTCTTTTTTTGGAACTCTAATAATTTCCCTACTTTTTGTTTCTTAATTACTCCAATATTTTCCCTACTTTTTGTTGATAAAATTAATACCATTTCTAGTCCTCAGCAAAGCAAAAAAAGAAAAAGAAAAAAACTGAATTACAAGTGGTTCGACCTTTTGGGCTCTTACTGTTTTCTATCTTTTTGGTCTGCCAATTCATCCCTCAAGTCCGGTATTATTCGTTATAACGAATTTAAATGAACGGAAATATCAATCTTATTAAAGTTGAAAAGTACCATTTTAACTTAATCCGACTCACCTCATTATTTACAATTTGTGACACTGTAAATATATCAATTCCTAGAATTTAGTAATCAATTAGTCATCAATCTTATTAAAGTTGAAAAGTACCATTTTAACTTAATCCGACTCACCTCATTATTTACAATTTGTGACACTGTAAATATATCAATTCCTAGAATTTAGTAATCAATTAGTCATTTTCTCATTTAAAACATTAATAAAACATACAAATTTTAGCAAAAAAAAACTATAAAACATTCCTAATGTACGAACAATACATAAATACGTACACTCTTCTTTAAACCAACATACTCTCAACCTTTTGCACCAGATTTTTATTGTAAATCGGTCATTTAATTGTTTTGGTCTTAAAAAATAAAGATTAGTTAATGTATAAATACTAGTACTCATTCACCTTTATATACATAAAACAACCCAGCTTAATACCTAACAAACAACTACAACCTTTTTAAAAAACTTCTAAACCATTATTGTGATGGGTGCAAAATTGATATAATATTTATGTTCAAAATTGGTATAATATAGTTAATCAAAACAGAATTTGAGAATCTTTTTTTTTTTTAGTTTTCTTCCTTTCATTCTTGTGAAAATTGAACTGGATATTGACTCGGTGTAATAATTGGGTCAATGATGATCCGATACAACCGAGTTTCAATATTTAAATTTAGTTTAAATACTATATATATCATTAGTTTTTATATCCTTCTTAAAATTTTTAAATAGTATAAATTAAAAGACTAATGTGTTTAAATAAGTATTAAATTTTATGAAATTATTTTTAAATTCATAATTTATTATTTTTGTATTTAAATTTTAAGAAACTGGATTTTAATATTGAATAGGATCACCAGTTTAATGATCGATTTTAATTGGTTTATCTCAAATCATGTTATTGACACAATTCAAAACTGGTTAAAAATGATTCATTATCTGATCGGTCTGACCGGCTGATCCGGTTTATAATTAGTTATATAGTAAATATTAAAATATATATATCATTAATCATGATAAATAAATATTTATATTAAATTTGAAAGCAAACACCCGTCGAGCTCTAGTAAGGATTACAAACTGAGATAACTAAGTATTGTTACCAAATTGATACTATTGTTATCATGGTTTAATCTTTCATGTACATTTCACAAAAGAAGATGTTTTTAATGTACGTAAAAAAGGTTTAGTGGGACAAAGTTGCTGGAGAGTCTAAGAAATAAGAGGATGGTGTACGTAGGAGACTCCTTGAACAGAGGCCAATGGGTTTCCATGGTGTGTATGGCTAGTTCTGTCATTACTAACCCAAAGTTGATGCATATGCACAACAATGGCTCTAACCTCATCACCTTCAAATCTCTAGTAAGTCCTCCAAAAATCATCCACACACAAATAAGTGCATTTGCACATAATTCCCTATTGCAAAATTAAATTATTAAGAAATTTTTAATAAATCGAGAAAATCCAGCCGACACTTTTAAAATTTTATCAGATATACACATGCAACGAAAAGTTTATAGTGGATCACCAAATAATCCATGACCGTCTTTGTGAATGTATAATCAGGAATATAATGCTACAATAGATTTTTATTGGGCTCCCTTGCTGGTGGAATCCAACTCGGACGATCCAACAAACCACAGGTTACCCGAACGGATAGTTCGGATACAATCGATAGAGAAACATGCAAGGCATTGGACGGAATCTGATATCATTGTCTTAAACTCTTACTTATGGTGGAGAATGCCTCATATCAAGACATTGTAAGTTTCTTTATTAATATATAGTTAGAGCCAATGATTCTCTATACATCGCTCAATAGATGGATAAGGCACTAAACGAATAAATAATAGGTGGGGGTCGTTTGAGAAGCTAGATGGAATATACAAAGAAGTGGAGATGGTGAGAGTCTACGAGATGGCGTTACAAACATTATCTCAGTGGTTGGAAGTTCATGTTAACGCTAATCGTACCAAACTTTTCTTCATGTCCATGTCTCCCACCCATGAAAGGTAATCTTTGCAATATATCCATCATAATACTTGTTTGATCCTAATTTCATTGTCACATAGATCCGTATCTTAATATTTTACTTTTCTTGTGACGAATTGAGACTGTTATATTGGTATTGTATGGTGAACATGTTCTTATGAAAAACATGTATGTAGGGCTGAAGAATGGGGAGGCAAAACTAATCAAAACTGTCACGGAGAATCAAGTTTAATAGATAAAGAAGGATATAATGGAAGAGGGTCGGATCCAAAGATGATGAGGGTCGTAGAAAATGTACTTGACGGTCTACAAAGGCGAGGACTGAACATGCATATGATAAACATTACACAACTATCAGAGTATAGAAAAGACGGCCACCCTTCGATATACAGAAAACAATGGGAGCAGCTGAAGGAAGATCAAGTCTTGGATCCGAGTAGTTACTCAGATTGTATACATTGGTGTTTGCCTGGAGTTCCTGATGTCTGGAATCACCTTCTTTATGCGTATATCGTTGATAACCACGACTCTACTTGATAACTCTTCTTACATCTTTTATTTTCCTTTCTTATATTCTCCACTTCAATTGTACAGCTGATTTACACATTTACACTTAACCTTCAATTAATCCTTTTACAACTTCTTCGCCTGTTTTTCTTAATTTGTCTTTTCTTGTAATAATATTGATAATTTTTCTGCGTGAGATCTAACCCATGTAACACAAATCTTGTCTTTTCTGCGGAATCCCACTCTCCCATATTCAATCGACTTCACCGTCCTTCACGGACGTTTCAAAGCTCCACCTATAAATCTGATATGAACAGCATCACCTCAACCAAATTGAATACTAATTTCTCTATCAAGCACCATCTCCAACCATGGCGACTTCGCACCTTCTGCTTTCCCGTGTGGTGAGATTCTGGGAGTCACGCAATGTTAAGAACTGTGACAAGCGGGTGTGGAACATACACCTGTTGTTTCTTGCCATAGTACTGTTTGGTTCAAGCAAGAAATTTCAGGATGTTCTTTGGTAACTTGGATGAATATGTCATCTAGACTGCCTTCTAGAGATAGGCTGTTGTCTTGGGGTTTGACCGTCCTGACAAGCTGTGTTTTATGTACGGATGACACAGAATCTCATGGACATCTCTGCTTCCACTACCCTTTCGCGGTTGGATTGTGGGATAGATTCACGGGGAACCAGCTAGACATTGGCCCATCAGACTTCTCGGACTCGGTGGACTGCATGACTTATCACCGGACAGTGCAAACATCTTCAAGCTGCTACTACAATTCATCATGTATAATGTGTTGAGAGAAATTAACTGCAAGATTTTCAGACAAACTTCATCTTCTTCTGAGGCGATTCTCAGTATAATTGATTGATCAATGAAGGACAAGCTTCTCTCTATTCCAGCTATGTTGTCTACAGCTCCCTCTATGCTCAAGCTCTACTTCTGATTCATTGAACCTTTCAGTCAAGGATGCTCACTCTCTGTTTTTCATTTTCTTTGTTTATCCTCCTCTTCTGGCCTCAAAAGAGATAATACAAGGTCCAATGAGTCCATTTTAACAAATAATTAAAAAAATTACAAATTTAAATATTATTTATAACAAAAATTGGCACAAAAATTTAAATATTATTTATAACTCAAAGTTGATAAAAAAAATAATAATACTAACTCAATATCACTATGCTTCTTCTACACAATAATCATATAACTTCAAAAATGAACTCAAATCATTCATTATAAATCAATAGAAAACTCCATAAACAAATCCAAAGATATATCATCACATGTGCTGGTCAATCGTCGAGAACTAGACAACGAACTATAAAAATTTTTAGCCAAAAGCACTCAAAATATATAACCGGGTATGAGCAAGCGCCTAGAAGTCTCTTGCACCATTTTGCACCATAAATATTAGTTAATGCCTGTATTTTTCTTTGTTACCTCTTAATTACCCATTTGTAACTCTAGAATCTGAATGTGAAATATTGTTTTTAGTTATACTTATACATATTAAATTGGGAAATTCTTCTAAATACACATTTTCAAGTTTTTGTCACAAAAAGACTTTTTGTCCTAAGAAAAAAAAGACCAAAATATTTTTAGTAGATAACAACTCTTATATCCTAGATATATAAATACAAATAAAAACATAAAATTAAAAATAATAATATTTTTTATAGTTTCAGGTAATATGCTTTTAAATTCAAAATTATTTTATAATTTTTTGAAATTTTATTTTGAATTTTCTTTTCCAATTTTGTTTTCAAATTTTATTTTCAAAATTCAGAAAATGCTTTTGAAGCTATTTGTAATTTTTTTTTTCATATTTTTCGTAATTATTTTTATTTTATAAAATTTTAAATCTAAAACCAGCCCTTAACTCTAAACCTTAAGATCTATGGTAATTAACTATAGAAAAATATATATTTATCTCTTTAATGAAATATCTTGGTCATTTTGATCTTAAGAGATAATATTTGTGACAAAAAATAGGGTTATTCTATGGTATTTCTCTGTTAAATAACATGTCTACTATTGTATAACCATTAAGTATGTTAGTGTGTGTGTGTCATGATTGTGTCGCAATTTATTTTGGCATTCATGGTTTTGGAAAGCAAGGTTTTTTCTTGTCGACTTTCGGACACAATGGACCGACATGTTAGCCTTTAAATCTCCTAAAGGAGAAAACCTCACAATATGAGGCAGACAGGAGTCGAACCCCTGATGCCAAGGTAGACAAGCCACTTTGCATGATCACTGGACCGTGACAACCTCGGCGGAGCGCAAGGTTAAGAGCATGCGCATCTGCGATGCGTGCTTGGAGTTCGTAAGTTTAATTTTTTTATTATTTTTTCTGTTTAATTCAAAAAAAAATTGGGTGAGGTGGTCGCCTGATGGGTGATAAGGCGTGCAGCGGACCACCACTGTGAAGAGTTGCTCCTAATCAGCCAATGTATCAAACTTTTTGTGACTCTGTGTTTTTGATTCAGTAAATATTTAAAGTTACCTTATTCTTTAAATATTGTAACTTACTTTATTTTAGCTAGTTGGGTACTTCAAATCTACAAGGGTTTGAAAGATTTGATTTGAACAATAAAATGATTAAAAAAACGAAATCCTGCTGGAAAGAAAAATATGGCTGATTTTTAATGGCAAACCAACATGAAGAAAAGATAACAAAAACCAATTTTTCTTTTCTCTTACAATGTAAAATGAAGCCTAAACTGAACCTTGAAAAAATTAAACTCGCGTTATGTAGCAGCAATGTATAAGTTTTTTTTAGCAATATCTAAGTTTGATCGTCTAGGCTAGTGAGTTTTGTTGCACATGTTGCACAATTGATATATATTTATATATATGTACATACACAAAAAATATTCAAAAGTTAATCTCTGATAATCACTGATTAGTTTTTTTATTTTTAATTATGGATCAACTGCCAAAAGTTAATATTTATATTTACATACACAGAAAACATTTATAGTTGAGTCAATTAGCCTAAAAACCAAAAAGAATGCTGAAATTAGTGATCTGCCTATGACAGTGAAAAGTGGGGCGCGTGATGAGTACGTGATTGACGAAATGACAATGGTATCCCTATGAATTGAGTTACCTAATTGTTTTTCTGTTTCTGTTGGGTGCATGAGATGTTTGTCAGTTAGATTACACGTGGATATGAAGAAAAAAACTACAGATTTTTCTCACATATATTTTAGTGTAGCCACCAAAAGTGAATTCTAGCCATTGGGTTCTCTGCACAAACGACCGTACTTCATACCAAATTGTTACGTCCTCTACTTACAGAGATGTGTGTGATTACAATTGTGTATAATATTTTTATGGGAATTTGCACTCTATACACTCACCTTATTCTCTATTTGCATCCCATACATTATATCCCCCCAAATTTTCCCCCCCCAATTCTACCATTCCCCCCCCAACTAATGGTATCTCTATTCTTTGTGTATATCTACCTAATTAACTCTATTTTTATTACATATATTACTTACTAATTTACAGTCATACAGTAAGTACTTTGTTTTCCTTTTTTGACTAATGGTTTCCATAAGTATGTTGATCATTAAGTGAGATATTTTTATATATTTAGTTATGTATGTGAATAGAATATGTATAGGTGTGTGACTATTATATAGATACATATTAACAAAATTCTGGTGTGTAGCCATTTAAAAGTTTATTTATCCTGCTAAACATAATATTAGTTTCACAACTCTAAATATAAATATTTGAAAATGTTGTTAACCGGCCAAAACTTTTAAAGATCAGCTAAAAAAAATGTTGGCCGTTGGTAAGATATATTACTCGTCTAATAATGAAGCTTAAAGATTAATTTCAAAATCAATATAAAAATATAAATATTATTATATGTCATCAAAAAAAGTTAACGGGATAATAAAGAGATTAGTTCAGAAATACAAATGAATGTATGAAATTTTTGTACAGTTAAACTTTTGGTAATAAGATATTTTTACAATTTGATAGACTGGATACAAATAACATAGTACATCTAATTTTTTTATTATCTGGCTACACCGACAAATATGTCAACATTATACTTTTTGGAAATTAGCTAAGAATAATATTGGGTATCAATAAGATCGGTTAGGCGTCTAAAAATAAAGCTCATTGATTAATTCAAAAGATAAATATAAAGTATGATTAGTTACTACGTTATGAAATCAGTTAATTGGTTTACAATAAAACTAAAAGACCAATTCTCAAATACAAGTAAATATATGAATTTCATGCACATCTGAATTCTTGTAACAAATTATTATAACGTATTTGATATTTGATACATTGATTACAAATAACATTGTACATTTGTACAGTTAAAATTTATATTATCTAGCTACACTGACAAATATATCAGCACCATTCCGTGGAGAGACTTCATCACTGATCACTATTAATCTTCTGAACATGTTCTTCTGAAATTCTAGGGGTGTGTGATGTCGGCAGTAAAACAGAAGAAATCAAAGCTAGCAATGCATACTTCAACCTCGTTTCCGGTCACTGTCTTCTTTTCCAGCATGCGAATAACAGAGTTGACACTTGAAAGGCACCTCTTTCATGGTCCCAAATAGCTCTACTCAATTAATACGGCTTCTCCAATTGATTCTTCTTGCTCTTCTTCTTCACATGTGGTGGGTATTTGCAGCAATTGAGCCCCGTAACAGCAGCGAATAAAAATCAGGCTTTGTTTTTCTTCGTAACTTTCAGTTGTCTAGAGACTAGACATAAGGAGCAGACAAAACGGCCAGAGAACGGTGGTTTCTCTGCAATCTCAACCAACTTTCGAAATGGAGAAAGTCTAAGATGACTTCATCTTCATCAATGGCGTTCAGAATTTTGGTAATACAAGATGCTTTGTGATATGGACCATATGGTGTTACTCTAATCCCGACTGGTTCTTGACCAATAGCGAACATCTTAGGACATTGAAGGGAAACAGTTTGCTTCGTCGGAGGACTCCATCGGATCCATGAGTATCGCCGAGAAGGCTTTTGGTACTTCTAATTCTGATTAAAACAGTGATTAGAACATGCTTGAATATATAAAAAGGATTAACAGAGGAGTATATTTTAGTTTAGAGGAGAAATAAGGAAATTAATTAATTAAAACAACTTGTATGACATTGGTACTGCGTGTGGAGTTGGATTATCAGAAAAAAATATTAAAACAATAAAATGTGCCTAAGAAACATCGAAACAAATAATTATGAAACAATAGGGGTATTAATGGTCAAAAATGTATCCAACAAAGAGACAGAAATACTGTGTGGGTATGGAGCTAAATACGATATAATCCTTAGGTAGGGAGTGCAAATACTCTTTATAGTTTACTTTTAATAGATCATTCATACCCTAAAGAAATATGTGCATGAAAAGCTGTGTATGTTAAATTCTGTGCCACTAGGTAGAACGTTGAGTAACTGCAAAGATGGCAGGACAGAATAATAAAGCCGCCCTGAAGTGACGCTCCAATAATTGTTTTGATTTCTTCCCAGAATTTCCTCCATTCTTCTTAAAGCATCTCCCCCATTATTTCTCAATCGAAAACTAAAAAAAAAACCTAAAATTTCAGTTTTTTTTGCTTAAAAAATTTTCAGTCTTTATATTTCATTTTTTCCATGGCGTATATAATTTGTTTTTTTGAACTATATGGCGTATATAAAGTTGTGATAGAACCCTATTGATTGAGGACTGTGTGGATGATAACTATTTGGGACTATTTTAAACAAAAAGCTGATCAAATGGAGTTGAAAGTTTCATAATGAAGGTCTTTGCTAACTTTCAGGCAATTTAATTATATTTGGATGTTTTTGTTGTGCTTACTTTTGAATGTTTATTGGTTTCTTAAAATATGGAGGCTTCCAACTAATCTGGTTCTTTAAATCTTGCTTCGTGTTAAAATTATATAAGTTTCACAGAAACAAATTAATAATTGGTGAGAGCAAGTTAAATCTTTCGGATTTTGTAATTCTTCAGTTCAAACCTCTAAAGAATACAATAAGTTACATAAGGATATATCCAAGCACTTTAAATATGCCAATAATGACCCTAAGCTTAAAATAAACAATGAGTGTGATTGGGTATTCACAAAGTAAACTGGCGGAAACATTTGAGGTGGAAAAGAGTGGAAGACAAAATTTTAAAATTGGAATAAAACTTTCATTTGTATAGATCATTCGCAAAAAAGATACTCTATTATAAGTTTCTAAAACTCTATATTTTGTAGAAGTTCGAAGATGTTTTTATCCAAAAACAAAACTTTAAAATAACTTCAAAATATTTTTTATGTTATAATATGGTCCTTATATTTATCATACTTAATTTAAATTCATAAAATTTTGTAAATAACCAAGCACATATATAAAAATATTACAACACTATTAATTAATAAAATGTTAGATTAAAATAGATATAAATAGAAATAACATAATTAATATTAAATTTCAAGCAAATACCATTTTACACCATAAAATTTCCATAATGCATACATGATCAGCTAGTGCATTTTGAAGTAAAAACAGATTCTCTTTAATTTGTAGATTACAAACTGAAAATTATTGACATTGGGTGATCTTAAAATTGTACATACACTAGATCAAAACAATAAAGTAAAAGAGGAAAATAAATATCGCTAAAATACTTACTTCCATTGATCATATTAATACTCGTAATACCTTGCGAAAAATACATCAAAACAACAACAATAACCATTTTTTGGTTACAAAAATTTTGTTTGGACAATATTTTATAGAATTTGGAGATTCCTGATCAAATATACCTGACTATTAGTGTTATTGTTATATTTAAATTTGTTTGATAATTATATGTCTCCATGTAATTTTGTAAAATCTTTTTTCTTGTTAAGTTTCTTTTGTATTGTTGTTGTCTAAATCCAGTTTTAAAATATTTTAAATATTTTTTACAGTTTTATTTAATTTTATGTTTAAAACTTAAATTTATAAAATGTTGTTATTTTAAGAGACATATTGGTTTATGGATTAATATGATAAATGATAAAATATTTGAAAATTATAAATATGATAAATCAAATTTGAAGTTTTGAGTAGTGAAACTTAAAATATAGAGTTTCACTCCTCAAATCTTCATATTTGAAGTTTTTAAATTCTTTTTTTTTGAGAAAAAAAGCTTCATATTTTAAGTTATAGAGTGTCTTTTGGAGATGCTCTTAAATAAAGAGAAAATTACTCTACTTAATTTTATTAGTTTCCTTCCACTTCTAGAGTAAATTGGCTGAAAACATTTTTACTTTACAGGTAAAAATAAATTAAACTCAGAGTAAATATTAAAAGTAGAGTAAAAATTTACTCCAAAAGGTACATCCAGTCAAATTCAATGTTATATGTATGTAAAAGAAAAATATAACAAACAGTAAATGTAATGAAACATTTTTCACAATATGTGTATCATAATCAGCTGCTTATGATTTATGCCATGGGGTTAAACTAATTTTAAATCTAGACATATAACTGATATTATCAATTGTGACTTGTTGTCTTAATATTTAGAGGTGATTGTTAAAAAACCTTTAACAATCTTGTTAGAATTTAACCACATTAATCAGCGAAATTTCCATAATTATTATTAATATTTAATCATGAAATATATCAAAGTTAACCTATCAAAACTTTTTCACAATCTGTGTATCATAATCAGCTGCTTATGATTTATGCCATGGGGTTGAACTAATTTTAAATCTAGACTTATAACTGATATTATCAATTGTGACTTGATGTCTTAATATTTAGAGGTGGTTGTTAAAAAAAACTTTAACATTCTTGTTAGAATTTAACAACATTAATCAGTGAAATTTTCATACTTCTTATTAATATTTAATCGTGAAATATATCAAAGTTAACATATCAATGATATACAAGTCTGTTTATTTTACGTAAGAGTTAAATACACATGTAACGTAGCTACGAAGATGGGAAAATCCACAATAATACTTTTGAAAAAAAAATATTTCTTATAAAATATTTAACAAGTTTTGTAATATTTATTTTTTGTTTTTTTTTGTTTTTCTCTATATATAATAAAACAGTAAAATTTTACTTCTCTTTTTTTTTATAAGCTACCACTATTGAAATACATCCAAACAACTCTACAGTTAAAATTAAATATTCTCTAGCATTATAACCCAAATCAAACGTTCCAAATTTGTAATAACATGCTAAACACGAATCAGAATTGTGAACTATACAAAAGAATACAATAGTATAAAATATATATTTTCTTTTATAAAAAAGCTCACATTTAAGAAAGCTGTGTTCATAAGTTATACTCCCTCTCACTTTAAGTGGAGTTTTAGGGAAATTTTTTGTCTCATTTTAAGTGATGTTTTCAAGTTTTTAGGTAAAAAGTAAATGTATTTTAATATTTTTTAATTATTTATATTCTGTTGTATGATTGTTTATTGGTTGAAATTACTTTAATCAATGTTGTTTTTAGGCAAACGAGAAAGATGAAATAAAAGTTTGTATTTTCTTAATTAACGTGCAAAAACCTAAAAACTCACTTATTTTGAGACGGAGGGAGTATGTCACACTACATGAGCACAATTTTGTAGAGGTGTACTTTATTAACCAAATAACAGTCAAGCTTAATTAGATTCACTCTTCATTTATTTATGTGGTTTTCAAAATCTTCTTAACATTAATGTATCGCTATTGGTCGAGGGCTGTTGCCTATGATAATGACCTAACGAACAGCTTACCCAAATTAAATTAAATAATGTCAGACTGAGTGTTTGTAAATTCGCAGCCAATAAAAGATAGTATATAGTATATACACATATATCTATCTGGTTATTTGTTGAACAAAATATATATATATATATATATGTATATATCTGGCTATTTTTGCATGTTTTTTTTTACCTGGAAGTTCTCCACTTATTTAGACTAAAGAGGGACCCTCCTCATTTGAACGTTTAACATTCTGAGCAATCATGACCAAAGTAAATAGTATTAATTTGAAGAGTTTTTGATGTTTTAAAGTATACAATATTTTTATATTTTCGTATCATTCAAAATATATAAATTTTGTATGTTAGTTTTAATTTTATTGAAAACTATATGCGACAAATAATATTTTATATTTTTTTGATGATTGGTGGATTAGTTTTTGTTTATATTTTAATACTACTTCTCAAATATTCCATGTATACATCCTAAGCTACCATACACATTTCCCCATTTGTAGTACTGCTTTCTTAATCTCAATGTAAATCGTCAAGTCGTGTTAACATATAAAAATTAGATCGTTACCATACACTCAAGTTTTGACCAGTCCTTTGACATTTATACAGGGTTAATTGGTTAAAAGTCATCTAGTACTTAAACAAAAAGAGCCATCCATCATAATTTTTGGAAGAAAATTTGATATAGTTGAGAAAAATTTAGCGCATGTGTTTCAAGTTTTAAACTGTAACTAGATTTTGATCCGCTCTAAGAAGGCGTATGCTTTTTTGTTATTATATATATATTTTTGTATCAGATATGTGTGTTTTGGACAAATCTTTATTTTTATTTCTAATTTTACTTGTGTATTTTTTTCTCAAAATGATTAGGCTTCTTATTTTAAACATTGAAATGAAATTATTATTGGACGAAAGGAAATAAAGGGGGGTGAAGATGATTCTTCAAGTGTATGCGTTTTATTTAAATGTTAAGTCTCGGTTAATGTACGGATGAGATTTTATAAACTCACTTGACTAAATTTAACTACAAACTAATTTTGACCCGCCCTTTAAAGGGCATGTTTATTTTTTGTTTTATTATTTTTAACAAATTTAATTTTTAAACTTGTGTTTAGCTATATTTGTGTTTTCTTAGTATAACTATTTTTTAAATGATTAATAAGAGATTTTTATAATTGTATTAAAATACTTGGACCACACATATATCTATATGTCAAGTTGATGTTCTAATAAAATAGATATATGATTTTGCTTTTAGATTTATGAAATTTAAGTTAGATATGAGTTTTTAAGATTTTAAAATGATTTAAATGGGTTATTCGAACTCGAACCAAAATTTAAAAATAGTCGAGCGTAACTGAAATATTTAACTTCAAAAACCCGAATCCAAATAGATTCTAACTAAACTCAAATAGGTACTAAAACGCCCATCCATAATTTCTGTATAGGACATTTTATACGATTAGACATATTTATATGGAACCAAAACCAAATGTAAACCTAATTCGTAAATAATCATGTAAATTATATATCCCGAGAACCAAACATTGAATTTGAACCGGAACCAAAATGCGAATCAAATAGGTATCCATATTTTAAAATAAAATTATATACCAACAAATACAATAGAACCTCTATAAATTAATACTCTATAAATTAATAATCTCTGTAAATTAATAAAATTTGCCGGTCCCAATTTGGACCGGTTCAAAGGTTGACACAAATCGATAAAATAATAAGATAATATTTTTTAGAAAATTCTGTGTAAATATATGGTCCCATTAAAATTATAAATTATAATTTATATATACATATATTTTATATAAGTAAGAACCTATTGTTATAGTGTTTGTTTTACTGTATTAACTTTATTTAATTTCTAAATAACTAAATATACTAAAAATACTATTTATTAACAAAATTATCTGAATATTTCTATACATACATTTTAATATATCAGAATTATTCTATATTTTTATTCAAACAGTCCGATATTTAAATTGGTATAGTTATTTATTTATTTGTAAACAGTTATTGATACTATAAATATAAATGCTATTAATTGTTATTGATAATAATTTATATAATGAATGGTATGAGGAGTGGGAAAGTCAAAGCATCTAATAGATGAATTGGTTGCTTGTCATTTGTCAATGATTGTAGTTTAATATTATTTGTTTGCTTAGATATATAGTTAATGTATACATAATTTGTTTTCTACTAAAAATAATGCATCCCGAAATTTAGGAAGTAAGAGGGGGACTGGAGGAGAGGAAGTTATAATATAGCAATTTAAGTTAGATATATATATATATATATATATATATATATATATATATATATATATATGT
>OVBX01004009.1:0-15485 GCA_900406325.1 Erucastrum elatum | reverse complement strand
GGGGTTCAGAGTTTTTTTTAATATTACTAGGGTCGGCTTTACTTGTGAGTTTTAGTGTTGTACAATTTTTAGAATTTGTGTTTTATGTTTGTATTTATAAGAAATGTGTATGATAATATTGTTTGATTTATAACTATGTTTTGCACGAAGATGTGCTTCCGCGACACTAACTAAAAGAGGAACTAGAGTTGATGCAAGGGATTATGTAGGTTTCCAAAAATAATATTTAGTTTTATCTAAATTTGTGAAAATTATTTTAAAATATATTTATTATTCATTTTGTTATTTTTATTACAAAAATCATATGTTTATCAAGCTAATAAAGAAATTCATCTTTATTATGTAATTATTGTCTATTTCCAAATCACGTGTATTATTCTTATAATTTATTATGTCTGGGGTTTTCCTATAAATTTGATTATATGTTTGTACTAGGTGTTTGGTCCGCGGATGCGGCCTTAAATATTTTATAATTACTGATTAAAATATTTATAAACAAATAAAAATTATAACATAAATTATTATTTATTTCCTTGTAAAATTCTTAAATTATATATTTTAGTATATTACAGTATATTTTAGAAATTCTATTTTTATTATAAATATTTTATATAAAACTTCTTATATTTTATATTTTTTTGATTTTTTTTTGTAAATTACACTATATATTTTTGAAATATGTTTTTAAAAAAATATATATTAAGAATTTTACTTGATGAGTATATAATTATGTGTTTTCTGCTTTTTAAAAAAAAATTATTAAAAGATTTTTTCAGATAACAACGCAATATATATATATATGAATTATCTTTTTTTTTAAATTATCTTTTTTAGATTTTGGATAATTATTATCATTATTAATTTTAATCATTTGTCTAAGGTGAGGTGAGGACTCCGACAAGCTAAGGTGAGGACTTGGCTGTGAACTTATTTCATGTTGAGTAATCCGTGAGAATATAGTCATTTGTTAATCAGATCTAGATCTTGTAGGTATTAATGAGTTATGTGATGATGTGCTATGTGATGATGTGAGACGAGATGATGTGATGAATGTTAGTCTAAGTTGAGTAGGGAGTATATGACGAAAGTTATAGAAGAGTTGTGTGAAAGGAACGAGATGTCTAGGTTGTTAGTAAAGGTAAAGGATAAAGTTAAAAGTTGAGTAAGGAAATGGAAATGAGTATGAGTATGACGAGGTAAAGGAAATGATATGAGACGAGTAAGGAAATAGAAATGAGTATGAAAACGTGAAAAGAAAATGAAAGATGAAAGTAATTTGCTTGTGTGATGATTGTGAAAGTTTTGCTTGGACCACCGAGAACGGGTGGGCATCTAAATTTTGCTTGTGATTGTAGAAAGCCTGCGGGATAGTAGCCTAACACGAGGTACCCGTAGGGGACCCACAGGACAGTAGCCTAACACGAGGTACCCGTGGGTGTAAAGTAGGCCCAACCGCAAGAGGCGGGATATAAAAAGTAGGCCCAACCGCGAGAGGCGGGATATAAAAAGTTAAAATGAACCTTAAGATCGAGTCGAGTCTAGCAATGTTTGTGAATAGTTCTTATTAGCTTATGACTGTGTTGACTGGTTGCTTTTCTTGAGATGAGTTAGTGGGTTCCTGGAACCTGCCCTCACTGAGTCTGTTGTACTCACCCCTCTTCTTTTCAGGTATGGCCAGGAGGGAGCCGGAGTAGAAGTCCGTATGGTGCTATGTTTTCAAGTTTATTTACTTTCCGTATCGTTTTACTTTTGAATACATTTCAAGTTACTTGTTGGATGATCAACTTCTCTTTTCCAATTCAGTTTTATGTTAGACTATTTGAGTCTTAATAAAGGATTCTTATGAAGTTCGAGTGATTTATGGTTTTGAGAAAGTTCATCGGGATAGGGATGTTACAGTGGTGGGTTCTTAAACTCAAACATATGTATTTGAAGGGCTTTATAATTGTAGAACAAATAAGTGTCTTTTCAATCTTGAACCGTTGATTATTTAGCTATGCTTTATTAATCGTTCTTGGCTTATTATGAAATGAATCTACAACCGAACGCATTATGCTTCAAACTCAAGACCATTTTCACGATAGCTAAGAAAAAACACAGCAAACTCCAGATGAGGAGAATTAAAAAAAAAAAAAAAGCGAAAAAACATTGATACCTAACATTATTCAAAGAGGAAATCTGACTCGAGAATTCAAATTTTAAAAATCGAGATTGATGCCTAAGCATTGTTGAAAGAGGAAAACTGACTCTAGAAACTCCATCATGTTCACTTAAAGCCTTTGGCCACATTCAAAGTTGTTGAAAGGCGAGGATTCTGGGTTGCAGGACCACTGGAGGATGTTCCTGCAGATGAAGTTCACGTTTGTTACATTCGATGCCAACGTTAGGAAGGGCTGAGATGTTCCCAAGCAAGTTGTCTCCGTCATCATCTTCACCATCATGATTAAAGAGAAACACATATCATTACTTGCATTCTACGCAGTGCCGGCTTTTGCCATGTGCATAAGGTGCATTTGCACAGGGTCCACCAAAAATTAAGAAAAAATTTAGTTAGAAATAAGGGTCCAATTATGTAGAATTAGGATCATGTTTTATAAATTACTTTTATTTACCCTTGAGAAATTATAACTTGCACAAGATCTATTAAAAATTTTAGTCGGGCCTGATTCTACGGAAGGACACAAATGAATATAATGTGGCATTTTATGTTGACGACGAAAAAATCAGGCAGTGGCAGACAGTCACGCTTGTTCATGCGAGAGATAGTGAAGGTCTGATGGTTGGCAGTGAAGTTGTTCATGTCCATCTTGATTCCAGTCACCTTTCCAGTGCAGACAAATTCAGTTCCCTACATTGCAATATTGTTATAATCACATTCATGATCTAGACAACCAAAATGTAGAACAAAAAAAATTATGTGCAACCTGAGGTTCGGCTGTGAAGACGAACTTATTCAGCTCAGATATGCTCAGTGTTTCAACCTTGGCATATCCTCTCAGCAATGAAGGATCTGGGTTGTTCACAGTGTTTCTCGAAACCAGCCTTAAGTGAATGAGTAAGGGCAGACAATTAGAGATTTAAATTCACCAAGGAATATACTTCCTACCATCTTAGGATTTATGCTAGTTGCGGAGAGGGGAGTCTGGGAGCTTATAGTGTTAGTGCAGATGAGGCGACGAAAAACAAGTGCAAAAATAAAAACACACAAAATTTGTTAACGTGATTCGTTTCTTACATCCCTAGGATCTTGTCCAGATTTCATTGACTTAGAATAAAAAGCAACTTACAATTTTTATATGGCACAACACACACACTATTGTTTACCACTCTTTTCTAAAAAGCAATCTACAAAGATTAGGAATAAAGCAGATCTCATTCGGACACGCCAGAGCATATTGTCTTCTACAGCTGCAATCTTCACATATCTCTTCAATGAAACCGTCTTTGCTAAACTCCCCCTGATTCTAGCCTTCAATCTTACACTTTTCGTAAGTACTTCACCAAGTACGTCAGCACCCAACACACCCAATGACACCAGAACGCTTGATCATCCAAGCACACACACAGCTCACCACGAGCTACATACGATGGCTAACTACACCACACAAAACGCCAACACCAAGGCTACCAAAATAAGTCCACATCAGACTCCATCGGAAACTACTTCAGACACTGCTTTGACACCAAACAGATAACACCAATACAATGATAACCTCTCTCTCTTCTATGAGGTCTTTTTTCTCATAAGGCACATTCCTTCTTATATAGTAAGATCAGAACTTATTCTTCACGTCTTCAACTTGCTTTCCAAGTCTTTCACTTGCTCGTCTTTCCAATACACATAAGTTAATTTTCCATTTAACTTAATGGAAAACTTCATCTTCAAGCAAACTATTTTTTGCATTATGGAAAACGTCCATATGTCTTCAAGCACATATCATCTTTCCTTTTCCAATCTCATCAAGTCCGCGCTCATCACAAAACTCTAACTCCCATTCAGTTTCATCTTCATGAGACACGCATGTACTACCTCCTGTAGTACTTCACGAACTGATACAGAACACCTCTGCAAATTGCATCTTCATATAGTTCTGATGGCACCGAGCCATTTCAAGTCCGCCTAGTGTGAACAATAGACCCAGCCTTGAGTCATTGGCTGAAAGCAGGGAGCCAGTAAACAATGACGGTGGCCGGCCGGCATGAGAGTAGCCTGAAACAATTGTGGAAAAAAATATCATCACAAACGTTGGAAAAGATGATCTCAATGAAGATTATGAGATGAATAAAAAGTTCAAATATTGATCGTTGGAATAGTTCAAAAACACTAAGATTAAGAGATTTAGTATCTGAGAAACCAAAAATGTTGAAAACAAAATTCAAAGATATATTAAAAAATTGAATAAAAATTGATAAAAAAATTCAGAACTAATAAACATTGTTTTCTGCCATATGTTATGGTTTCTTTATAATAAACAAAAGGGAAAATTCCATTTAAATACCCGAACTAAATTTCAAAAACCTTTTTAATACCCCAACTATTTATCTGCCCAGATTAATACCCAATCTATTTATATTACCCAAATTAATACTCAAAGTATGAACTGTATACTTATTTTAGATCGTATACAAAACAAAAGTTACAGAAAACGTAACGGCGTTTTGATTCCGTCTTTTATATAACCTGTGGTTAAACTTAAATATACACTGATTAATTGATCCAATAGACCCAGACCCAATTAATTTATTAACCCAAACCCGACCCACAACCTATTGATTAAAACGACCAATATTCCCAAATTGAGTTCAAACCCTAGAATCTGAAAAACTCCGTTGAACACCAAATCAAAATTGTTTGAGTGATTTCTAGCAGAAAGAAAGTAGATGAGGTACGGTTATGTCGTCTTAGTTGATTTTCATATTATTATCTTGGTTTATATTGTGTGTGACGAGTTTTTGTCGAGTTTCACAAACAGTGACGATGATGATATGCTGAAGCTACACATTCATTACGGAGGTCTAATGTCGACGGAAGGAGACAAAATATGCTATGTTGATGGCTTGATTGCACCAGATATGGTTGTCGATCCCGAGTTCCTGACATTCTCAATTTTTGAAGATTTCACCAGAAACCGTGAAGTTGTGAGCGATGTAAAGAAGGTGTGGTATAGACTACCTAATGAAGACATGTCAATGGTGAAATCAATATGGGAGGACAAAGATAGTGAGATTATGAAGATGGCTTTAGAAGCAAAAGACAGTAGAGAGGTTTACATATACATCGAGCATGAGTCTCCACCAAAAGTTGTTGAAGGTGGGAATTCGGTAACTGGTAACGAACCCATAGAAGATTGTCTGGACGATGGTGAGAAGGCTGATGATGAAGAAGATAATGATGCCGAGGATAAAGAAGAAGAAGAAAGTGATGGTGATAACCCGGAGGCAGATACTTATGAAGAAGAAATAGAGGATGAGGTTCATCGAGAGAAAGAAGGTGGAGTACAATCAGAGGACGAGTTTGAAATTTTAGCTGAAGGAGCTCCTGACCCACGGTTTGGAAATTTTCTTAACTCAGTGGAAACTGAGATGCCTACGGTCCTTCTTGAACCACCGCCTGCACTGAATATTGACGATGAAGAAGCAGCTGATAGTGAAGTCGAAACTGAGAAACCAATTCCCACTGGTGAATATCCAGATTCTCCTGAAGACACTGATGAAGAATGGCATAATTGGCAGAAGAAAGATGACCGTGGAAGAAGGTTCAAAGGAAAAAAGCAAGGCTGACTACGATAAACCTCATTACCTATGGTTGATGCAAACATTCACAAACGGGGATGAGTTCAAGGATCAGTTACTGAGGTATGTGTTGAAAACTCAGTATGATGTGAAGTTGAATAAGTGGCAGCCAACAAAGTATGCAGCAATATGCACACACGAGAAGTGCAAGTGGAGAATATATTACTCGTTGGAGAAGCCTATAAGGAAATGGATGGTCAAAGTATACGAGGACAATCATAATCATCTGCCAACAGGAAGAGCAAGGATGCTCCAGCAGGGAACAATTGCACGATTGTTCAAAGAAGAGGTAAGGTGAAGACCTGACATCATGAGCTCTGATATCAAAGATGAGTTGATGCACAGGTACAACATATCAGTTTCCATATATAAATGCAGAAAAGCGAGAAGAATTGCATTAGATATGGTGTTAGATACTCAGAAACAGCAGTTTGCAAAGCTATGGGACTATGAGACTGAGTTAATAAGAAGTAATGAAAATGTTACTACGGAGATTTTGAATGTCGGAAAAGATGGAGTAAATGTATTTGAAAGCTTTTATATCTGCTTTGAACCACTAAGGAGAATTTGGAAAAAAAATTGTAGGCCTTTGATAGGCCTTGATGGTGCCTTCTTAAAGTGGCAGTTGAAGGGAGAAATATTGTCAGCAGTGGGTAGGGATGCCGAAAACAGGATTTATCCGATTGCTTGGGCTGTCGTAAGAGGAGAGAATAAGGACTCTTGGGAATGGTTCATGAAGAAGTTGACAGCTGACTTAAATTTGGGTGTAGGAGATGGAGTTACTTTTATTTCTGACAAACATAAGGTATATTCATTCAGTGCTATCTCTATAAAAATATGTAATATAAGGTATAATATAGTTTGTATTCCGTTTTGTATGCAGGGTTTAAAAGTGGCTCTTGCTACTGTTCTTCCAAACACTGAGCACAGAAACTGTGCTAAGCATGTCTACGGTAACTGGAAAAAAAATATGGAGATCTTGATTAAAAACCTTTTTTTTGGAATGTGGCTTACAGCAAAACAAAGGGAGAGTATGATTTGAACATTGAAGCACTCAAAGCATATGATGTTGCTGCACATGATGATTTGTTGGCAGCTGATCCTACAACTTGGTGTCTTGCTTTCTTCTCGGGAAATGCTCGATCAGCTCAGGTTTGTAACAGCTTATCCGAGAGTTTCAACAAAACTATCAAAGGAGCAAGAGAGCTACCTTTAATTAACATGCTGGAAAGCATTAGGAGACAAGCTATGATGCATATTTCTCGGAGACTCAAGAAGGCGAGAGCTTACATATTGCCTTTCCCGAAAAAAGTCGCAGATGTTCTGGAATTTAAGTAGAGAAAAGAGCAATGATTGTACTATACTAATCAGTTCAGACAACTTGTTCGAAGTTCTTTTGTACAATTGCGGGTATGAAGTCAGTCTTCGTCTCCGCCATTGCGCTTGTCGTGAATGGGACCTAACTGGGATATCTTGCCCTCATGCGATATGTGTCATCAATGACAACCACCAACAGCCAGAGAAGTAAGTAAAAATACAATAATTGATCAATTGCGTAGTTTGATTGTTATGCTAGTTAACAAATTCATAAAATTCTTTTAAATGCAGCCATGTTGATCCCTATTACAAGACTGATGTGTGGATAGAAAACTACAGCGACAACATCAAACCAGTTAATGGAGAAATATTTTGGACAAAAACGGGTAAAGACCCAATAGGAGTTCCAGGTTTTAGGAAGATGCCAGGGAGACCAAAGAAGAAGAGGATAAAAGCAGCACATGAATCTCCTTCAAAACCAAATAGAGTGACACGAGATGGCAGAACGATAACGTGTGGAAACTGTAAGAAGACTGGACACAACTGTGGAACATGTAAAGATGCTGCTTTTGTTATCCAAGGTCCAGCACGTAAACGTGGAAGACCTCGTAAGATACAAGTAAGACTGTCAGTTTCTCTATTTTTTTGTGTTGTTTGTTTGTGAAACGTTTTGAGCATGTTGGAAGTTTTATCATAACAGGCTGATGGATGCATTAACCCACCAAAAAGGCGCAAGACTAATCTATCACAGCCTTCGAATCCACAATCTACTCCCAATCAATCCCAGGCTTCAACTCAGCCTTCAAATACTGCTCCTCAACCAACGACACGGACACAATCTCAATCTCAGTCAGCATCATCTACTGTGCCTACTGGTCGTGGACGCGGCCGTCGTGGACGACCTCCTGGAAGAGGACAAGCACGTAAGGTGACAGTGCCAAGAGGCGTTGGAGTGTACATGTGCCCGTTCTCTGACCGTGTTTTTGAATGTTTTGGTCCTACTTCAAGAGAGGTTGAAGGAAGCTCTTCACATGGTCCAAAGTCACGTACGTAAGAAGTGTTTTCATTGTTCGTCTGCAATATCTATTTTTCCCTTTGTTTAATTTCTAAAACTCAATCTAGTCGTTGTTTTTGTTGGTTTCTAAACTCTATGGAGAATATGGTTTGTAAAACTTACTCCTCTGTCTATTTTCTTGTTTTGAGCATCTTTTTTTATTTATCAAATTACGGTTTACAATTGGGGAATTATAACATATATCTCTTTTTAACCATGGTTAGTGGATTAACAGAAAATAATAGATCTTTAACAACGTTAATAGTCATGTTTAAGTCAGTTAACTCGAAACTGTAAAATGATAACACGATTCATATATGGAGAATTAATTTGGGTATAATAAATAGTTGAGGTATTAATCTGGGCACATAAATAGTTAGGGTATTAAATAGCTTATTAAAATTTAGTTTACGTATTAAAATGGAATTTTCCCTAAACAAAAATATAGCTTAATAAACAAAAGCTCTCGATTAGGATAAATCATGACCATTGTTGTGGTTTCTTCTAACTTTATCTAATAAGGACACAGTTCAGTTTATCAGTGGATTCCAAAATGTCAGCCCATGATGTAAGAGATCTTGGTGGTAACTGCTTAAGTCAATGCGAAGTTTTTTTAGCAAGTGAGTGCTTGAAGAACTTTCAGAATAAGTAGTCCTCAGAAACTCCCTTGATTTTGATAGCAGTCACTAGATCCTCAAACTTTTTCAGATGGTCCATAGGATGCTCGTTGGTTAACCCAAATTAGAGTATCTGGCCAATAAGTGTGTAATATTACGGCTTCAACTAGAAATCGTTCCTTTGGATAGTTGGAGGACGAATAGCTGATCTGATGGCATAGTATTGATCTGGATGATTGTAATCAGCCAACGTTTTGGTTCGAGTAGCCTCATCTATAGGTTGAGCAGCTCATGTAATATCAGTGTCAAGCTCAGGGACTACAGTGCCCTAAATATCTATCATTTGACCTGCTGCATTACGCAGATGACCCTCCTGGTTATGCAGGTCTCTGTTCTCATCTCGTACAAAAATAATAATCGCAACCATATTTCGCGGCTCAATATCGATCGATGTTTGAGGTAAAATATTGATCGATATTGGTGGAAAATATCAGTCGGAAGAGTAGCTTCAGTCAATGGGGATGGGCAAGTGTCAGTCGATGAAATCGGTGTGGAACCCACAGACCAAAAGAGCGGGTGTAGGTGGCTTTTTAGCCGAAAACGGTTGGGACATTACAAAAAAAACTTAGAAATGAGAGTTTGAAGATAAAAGTTTTTGGGTCAAAGTTTAGTTTTTGAAACTTGTGTCGGTTTGCTCGGACAACATGTTTTTACCAAAGATGAGTTATCGACTCCGACTTCAACTTTTCAATGTAATTTGTCTTGATGTTCGAAATGGCTAAATAATCTCGGAAATATTCTAAAATGCATTTGAAAAACTATAAAACAGACTCAATACATACACTACAAAAAAATCAGTGAATTGCATCACTTAAATACTTAAATTGTATCACAAAAATAAGTGATACCATTTTAAATTACTTATTTAGAAATGACACAAATATATATAATTTTGAATCAATTAGGACAATTGATGGTTGTATTAATTAATTTAACATCAATTCAAATAAAATGATACAATTTTCATGAATTTGCATCATTTTACATAATTGATATTGTTTGATAGATTTATATCAATTTAACGATTGATGCAATTATTATTTTGGTTAACATCACTTATTAAAATGATATATATTTTATATCAATAAAAAGCTGATGCTAACAAAACTTATATAAGTAACTTTAATAGAAATGATGTAATTTATCTTAATTTGCATCATTTAAATTTAAAATATCTAATCTAGTAAAATTAGTTTACATCGATAAAATAATAAAGCTAGTAAAATTCCCTAACTGATCGGTTACAACCCCTAGAAAAAGGGAATCACTACTACAATCCCAAACAAAACGTTAACCAACTAATTTAAAAATAGCATCAACTCATGAGAAAAGAAAAAACTACGAGAAGTGGTATAAATGATTCACCTCTTCTTGTGGCTTTATAATCTTTATGGCTTTATATATCTAGTTAGATCATGTTATAATATAACAGATTCACGTCAACAAACGCTATTCTCTTCTCCAATCCTCTTCTTCATATTTTTTCTTTCAATTTATTTATCAGTTCAAAGTCTATTGTATTTATTTCTTCTTATGATCGAACTTAAACAAAACTGGAATTTGCTAGTCATTCAAATCTGATTGAAATTTCGAGGTAATACTTTTTTCTTCTCTTGGTTCTCATTTTTAGAAGATTACAAGTTTTTTTAAACTTATGTTTATGGTTTATGTATCCTTCGTTGCAGGATCAAGAGCATCTAAAAACATAGAAGGAGATGACATTGTTCAAAAATGGAGAAAGAATAGAAGTCTCACGGAATGTTGTTGATTGATGGAGAATTATACAATGAAGTTGAAAAAATAAAGAAGAAGGATCTCAATATTTGAACTGTTACAATTATTTTCTATCTTATAATTCATATTTGTGTTTCTTTTTAGGCATGTACGTTTCTCTTTTTAAAATTATAAATTCAAAAGGAAAATAAAAAATGTTAATGAAAAATATTCACTTTAGTTTATATATTGACGAAAAATCTTTACTGTGTAAATGGTAATAATATTCGTAATTAATAATTATAAATTATAATTGTGGAATTATTTAAAATTAATAATAATTTAGCTTCGATTATTAATAAATGATATAAATAATTTTAATCAATTATCTCAATCGATCCCAATATTAAAATCATTTATAAAAGCTGATGTATTTGTTAGTATCATTTTTTTGTAACTGATACATAATGATATCAATTATAATAATTGATGTAAATATTAAGTATTTTTACATCATTTACTAATGAATTGATGTAAATTATTTGCATCACCACTTTCATAGTCATTTTTTTAAATGATGAAAAATCTTTTAACATCATTTAACTAATGCAAAAATATAAAATAAATGATGCTAAACACCTCTTTTTTGTAGTGATATAATATACTAGATGCTTTTTCTGCGCTATGCAAAGATATAAAAAATTTTAAAAAATTTTATTTTATATAAATAAAGTTTTCAATTTTTATATTTTAATTAATTAAAAATATAATGTAATTAATTTTAGTTTGATTCATTCAACTCTGCGTTAATCTTTTAATTTTATTTTACTTAAACTTCAATAAAAATAATTTAAAAAATTATTCATATTATAATTTATTTGATTAATTTTATTTTAAATATTCCTGTTTATAGTAGTCCTTAACAATCTTTTGGATTTAACAGGTTTGAGAGAGGGTGGATCCAGCAAGTGAGGAGGTTCTGATGGATATATGCACTGCAGAAGAGATAGAAGAAATGCAGAGAACCTTGGCTCCTTTGAGGAGAAAGGTGCACAGGAGCTTGATCAGTTTCCCATCCTACCAAATTCGCTATTTGCATCTCTTTTATTAGCTTTTGTTACGGGTAAAATAAATGCCTTATGATGAACAATTAATTATTCACACGCTCACTCTTTATGATTCCAGAACTCTAAGTTTATGTTGTTTTAGATTAGGCAAAAGGTTAACATGACTCTCCTATGTTACCGTTCTGAAGGAGACAACATCATCAGTTTGAGGTTTAGGCAAAAGGTTTGAGATTAAGAGTGACATGACTCTCCTATGCTACCGTTGCGAAGGAGACAATATCATCAGTTATTAGCTTCGTATCTCTAATAAATGCCACATCTTAGTAAAATATAAATATTCATTGATTAGTTATTCCAATAACAAAACCTCTTGTTAATAAAAAATCTGCTGAAAGGATTACTAAAAATTTAAAGGACACCAACAAGAAAATACACACAAAGGCAGCCACCTCTTTTTCTTTAGCCTCCACCTGCCTAGATATAAGTCAAACTTGGAAAATAATCAAGAACTGGCCAAACCGCATGCAGCTGCTCCGAAATCAATTCGTTTGATTTGATTATCCTCCCCAGCAATGTACACCAAATCATTGATTTTGGTATTGCATTCAAACGTACATTTCTTATAACATAGGGCGACTTTCTTCTCCTCGTTCACCAGAAAACGACTTAAATTAAGCCAAATATCATGTTGGGGGTCATCCACTGTTAAGAACTTTCTCCAGGACACCTCTTTAGTCCCATCGATCTTATTCGTTACCCATATCTCTTTCTCCCGTGTATTATAACGTTGTAATAACACTGAAAGCTTCTCTTCTCCAACAGCGGATAGAGCCGCATCTTGAATAAACTCTGAAGGACACTTACAAGGAAGTCTCAAGCGTCCAAATCTCTCTGTTGTATAATCAAAACTGACCAAGAAGATACCGAGTTGTTCATCTTCTCTATCCGAAGCAAACCAATACGTCTTACCTTTGAAAGACATGCTGCTACCAATATACAATAATTGGAAGTTTGAAGTGACATTAAGAGCTCTCCATGCGTTGTAGTTAATATCGTAGATAGCAAATTCTTGTTCGTAAGTATAAACTTTATAGCTCAATATTTTGTAGCTACTAGTTCCACATCTAGGTTCTTTGTAGGATCCGAGAGCATATAAGTTCTTTTTACTTTTTTTCTGGATCCACCTGGTCATACTAGTAAACGGGTTCCAAAGCACGATTCTAGCGTCGTTACTAATCTTACATAACAATAACCCGTCACAGTGAAAGACTCTAGAAATTTCGACTTGATTTGAATTTGAATGCGAGTCGAGTAGGCTAAGCTCACCTTTAAACTGCAGATGTGGAGTTCCATGGAGATTGACACTCATCAAACAGATCCTAAAATAATTTTCCACCTTGAAAACCAGAGACTGTTTTGCTGCTTTATCCAAGTGCTTACTTGCGAACTGCTTATTGTTGAATAAACGGTTCCAACTTTTGCAAGAAGATCGTAGACGTTTCAGAGATATAGCAGGGACGCGACAGAGTATCTCCTCTAGCAATTCTCCTGGAAGCTCCGACATCATAGTCATTGTGATTTTTCAAAGAAAGAATGTGCCGGTGGCTTGGACTTGTATTTAGGGCTTTCGTAAATGTTCCAAATTTAGTTTCTTTTTGGAATCATAAATCTTCTTCTTTTTTTCTTTGACCAGAAAAGAAATCTTCTTTTTGTCATTAAAAATAGTCCGGTTTTCGTAAGAGAAAAAAAGCTTGTACTGTACTTGAGCCGGTAAATCAGGAAATCGGGTCAAATCCAGTGATCCAGAAATAATTTGAACCGGTGGGTCTCCTGTTTACTCATGCCCCGTCTTAGGGCAACATTATCGGTTCAATTTTGCACGTCCTTAGCTGAAAAAACTGAAAAAATAAATCAAAATAAAATTAATAAGATGAAAACGTATGTTAGTTTAGAAGTTTTGAACCGCGTCCTTAAAGGCACGTGTCACTCAGAGTTCAGACAAGAAACAAAACAAGCCGAATCGATGGAGATAGCTGCCACGAGCACTATCACTCTTTTCCCACCACAATCACGCCAATTGGATCATTACCTTCTCTCCGTTTCAACCTCTCCTGGAGAAGAAACTTATCCTTCGAAAAAAGCACAAACCTTTGCGTCTCAGCAACCTCCATGAGCGCCTTCGCCGCCGAGAAACTCTTGCCGGAGACCTTTCTCGATAAAAAAGAAAGCGGAATCCTCCACTTCGTCAAGTACCACGGCCTCGGAAACGATGATGGGCAGCTCACTTCATTGCAGTTTCACAATACATACTGGTGCTGGCCTCATCGTTCCCGAGATTCAAGATGATGGGCAAGTTAAAGTTATCACCTTTCGTTATATTTCCTAAGAAAGTTTTGTTTTTTTTCTCTGTTTTAAGTGGATTGGTATTGATACATGTTAAGGTTGATATGGGAGAACCGATTCTTAGAGCAGAGGATGTACCTACGAGATTGGTAGGAAACAGAGGGGAGTCTATTGCGGCGGAGCTAATAGTTGATGGAGTGAGCTGGAGTGTGACGTGTGTAAGCATGGGAAACCCTCACTGTATCACATTTAGCACTAAGGATGGACAGGTGCGCGTTTGCTCCCCGTGGTACATACTTAGAAAGAAGGAGATTATGTATGTAATTGAGTTTGTGATTTTCTGTTTGCATCGACCAGGATCTGAGAGTTGATGATTTGAAGTTGTCAGAGATTGGTCCTAAGTTCGAGCACCATGAGATGTTCCCAGCTCGAACTAGCACAGGTTGGTGGATCATTCATGCATTATACATCGAAGTTTCACTGGTGGTTTCAGCGATATCTCTTTGCCATTGCCTGTTCTCATATCTATTTAAACTTCATCTACAGAGTTCGTGGAGGTCTTGTCACGTTCACACTTAAAAATGCGTGTCTGGGAGCGTGGGGCAGGTTAGTAAATAAAATCAACAATCTTTGTATATCCTTATCATATACTTAAAAGCATAAACTTCAAACTGCAGGAGCAACTTTGGCTTGTGGAACTGGAGCTTGTGCTCTGGTTGTTGCAGCAGTCCTTGAAGGTCGAACAAACAGGGCAAGTTTGAATAATTTGTTTCCATTTAAAAGTATGATGATGAACTACATAGTTATGAACTTATGAAATACAATTTTGGTTCAGTAGCAATGTCTCACACTTGTGATAAACACATGTTTCTATTTATGGTGGAACAGAAATGCACGGTGGATCTACCTGGTGGACCGTTGGAGATAGAGTGGAAAGAAGAAGACAACCATATTTACATGACAGGTCCTGCTGATTTGGTGTTCTACGGTTCAGCTCTTCTCTAATGAAGGAGGTAGCTACTGTGTTGTTGTGATTCAGTCTTAATATACCATCTTGAGCTTTGTTGCCTTTCTGCATTATGTATCATGGAGTAATAGCGATGACATGAAACACATGATGCACTTCTCTTATTGTTTCTGTTACTTGTGTTTCCTTTTTGCTAAAACAGATTTCTCTAGGGTTTGGACAATTCTTCACTAATATGTAATATATGTTAAGTATATAGACATCGAAAATTATGTTTGTTTTATATAATGTAATTTCTTTTTAATAATGTCATATAATTTAAATAAAATTATAATTTCATAAATTAAATATATTAATAAAATAAGTTAAGGACCAAAATTGGTCCTACCAATAATCCACATTTTTAAGATTGTCCTTAACTAAAACTCTTAATATCATTTAACTAATTAAACTAGATTTTGACCAGCGCTTCAAAAGCGCGGGTTTTGTCTCAGTTATAAACAAAATTTGATATGAATTAGTTTTGAAATTTTATATTGTTATGTTATAAATTT